>BMAC01000163.1:15430-36684 GCA_014905375.1 Phtheirospermum japonicum
CTTGTCTTACAAGCACGCATCATATGCGCAAGTCTTACCGGGCTATTCAATGTCCTATCTCGAAAAGCCCATTGACTTGGAACAAGTTTAAGACCGAAACCTTAGACACATGTTCCATGATTGCCATCGTATGTGCAACCATATACCATAGTTTAAATTGGTCTAAGGACTTTATCATACGTGCAATTTATAATAAAAGCGAAAACATAAGATAAATAAAGTTGCCTTTATTAATATAATTCCAATAAAATCATTATACAAGTAGAATGAAATCCAATCTAATTGGAACGTCGGGCACTCTACTCTAACATAAGAAGCATGCTTTAAGCTTCGATTGTACTTAAGTGGTTTGAGCTTTCAGTCGGTTTACGAGTCTTTGAGTTGAGGAATAGCCTATTTGAAAGGCTAAGTTATGAGTGTTAAGTGAGGTTTTTATTTTTGAGTGAGGTGAAGCAATTTGCTTCTCGATTAGATTAGGTTAAGTGAGCGATTAGCCACACGACTTATATATTCCACACCCGTCCAAAGAGCCTTACACTACAACCCGTAAAGACCTTTTCTGATTCTTAGTTTGGACAGCACACTTAATTTGCGATTGAAAAGAGATTGATTTTCTGTGCTTATTTACTGTGCTTGTAATTGTATGATTTGAGTGTATACATGTCCCATGCAGAAAATACTTGAGTGATTTTGAGCGTATATATATATATATATATATATATATATATATATATATTATCCTTCGTGAGGAAGCATGATTTTATTTTGAAGCGACAATGTAATAATGGTCAAGTGTTTGACGTTGCGTGATTTGTACCTATATTTTTAAAATTACGTATGTAGCATAGCACGACTCTTTTCTTGAACTAATTTTCATTCTAGTTATACTTTGGAATTATCGTTTGTTCGAGGACGAACAAACCAATAAAGCGTGGGGTAGTTGATTAGAGTAGATTTGTCCTTATTTTTATTAGGTTTTTAGTACGTTTTTCTATTTGTTTTTTGTATAAGTTGGACGATTTAAGCATAATTCCGTATTTTTATAGTCACAGCTTATTTTACCGCTTTTTGGTCGTAATTGATGCAAATATGTGATATTTCATTGTTTTCACCTTACAGCTAAGTAACCGGAAGAGTTCAGCGAGTAATAGACGAAGTTCCATGTTCAAGAATAGGAGAACGAGCTTTCTGGCAAAACGAGTAGCAAAAGATCGAGAGACGGAGTCAGACGCTCAGTCGCGTCGACGCTCCGTCGACGCGAGCCATGACCCGCGTCAGTCGACGCAAGGTCGACGCACTATCGACTCTATGTTCTGAAGCGTCAATTGAAGACGCGTCGATCGACGCAGCATCGACGCAACTTGCTGAAGTGTCGATTGAAGACGCGTCGACGGACGCACCGTCTACGCGACGGCCCAGAATTCGGATTTTAGGGTTTCTTGTGCGCCAAGACTTGCAATATCTATATAAACCCTCTATATTCCGGATTTTCAAGAGGAGAGACACCAGAAAAATGACCACCTAGGGTTCCATAGCTTCTAATAACGACAAATCCACGTCTCTTAATGAGATTCGAAGACGGAGATCAAGGATCGAAGATCCACGGGTCCAAAACATCGAATTCGAGTTCGGGACTCAAGCTTCGCCCAAGATCAACGTTCAAACTCCGGAATAGCTGGAGCTTTTTACCGCTTTCATGAATTACAATAAGTACTCTAAACTCTTAGATAATCTCGTAGTTAATTTCTTAGTTAATTGCTTAGTTAATTTCGTTGTTAATGCTAGACTAGCTTAATTAGCTTAATTATTTTATGCTTGGATATTAGTTTAATTTAGTTTATTTATGCGAGTTGATTTATGCTTACTTATTCGTTAATCTTAGATTCTTATGATTCATTGCTTAGTGGTAATCTCTTACGTTTACGCTCTTAGATTCGTTAATTAGGTTTAATTTATGTTTGCGTAATATTGATAGTTTAAATTATTGCTCGTAGTTGATAATTTAGTTAGAATAATTAGTTTAATTAGTCTTAGTTTAATTATTGCTTTATTTTATAATGATCAACTCAATCTCTTTTAAAACCCCAATTGTACATGTATTTTATTTTAGTTCATAAATTGAGAAAAACATCCGAAAGACCGAACAGTTGTTTCCTCGAGAGATACGACTCTAGTCAAACTTATCACCCTACAGTTACCTCGTACTCTTGCGAGCAAACTAACGTGCTTTTAAATTAATTTAATAAAAATGGGGTGCACAAAAGTTTTGATTCAAACATACACTACAAGTGCCATGTGACATGGGTGATATAGATTTGTTGCACATTATGTCGGGTGCGATAATCATCAACCACGAAGCAAATACAACATTATAGGTGGTTGATATGTATCGAGTATATGACAAGGGAGAGATTTTCTAGTGGTTGGCATTCATCGAGAGGGTATTGAGTGCGGGGATATGGGTGGTTTCCCCATTGAAATGCATCAAGTGTGGGGTAACTGATAATTGTGTGTCGAAGGGCTATCAAGCATGGGATGCTCGGGGTAGGCACAGTGACCGCTCGTCGTTGAAGCCTCAAAAATAATATTTATAAAGTTTCTCGACTTTCCTCTACTAACTAGTAGCACTGGCAAACAAGGGTCGATCCCACGAGGAGTGTGGATTAATTTGTGATTTTCTTGTATTTTAAATAAACTAAGAAAACAGGGGTAAACAATATTAATTAATCTAAGAAAACTAAATAACTAAAGAAAACAATTAAAAGCAAATAAACGAAGCACATAAAAAAATAATAAAATAACTTTCCAGTCCTAGTTCATAAAGCACAATTTCTCGCCTATCAAATTCCCCCAAACTTAAACCTTGCTTGTCCTCAAGCAACATATAGAATTTAAAGCACAAAATAAATATAAGATAAGTAAGTCATTCGAATTGATCAAATGAACTCATCCGGACTCTAGACACCACTATATTTCTAGAAATCGCAAGCGTTTCATGTATTGACTCAAGCGACCCAGCAGTTAGGCAACCCCTTTTTATATACGCCACGTCAATGTACTATGGTGCCCCCTCGCTAATCAATGGTTTGGCTCTATCCATTGTTGGTCACGATCAAATATCTCGTCCTCCCCATTTATTTATTTATTTTTATTTTTTTAATTGAGGCCCGCAGCTCCGCACTACCGTTCTTGACTTGACTTGATAATGATTCGGCGCTGGATAGGAGGATCGTCTTGATTTGGTATTTGAATTTGTTGAGTTCACCTCCGCCATGTTTGAGATTGGTTGGATTGCGCCACTTGAGTATGTGCATGAATTTGTTGAGCTACTAGCATCTTCGTTGGATTTTCGCCCTTAGAATTTGTAAGCGAATTGCACTTGGTACACGGATAGGCAGCTGTTTCGGCACCTTAATTCTTTTTCTCATTCTTTTTTTTTTTCAATTTTCAACTAACACCATGCCGGTATACCCCAACCGGACTTTATTTGACTTTTGTTTCGACTAACGAGATATTTTCACACAACCGCCAACTTCAAGGCCCCACACAACTCATATTGGTACGGCAACCACAAATACACATCAACAACGCAATAATCTAGAATTGACGCCCCACATATGAATCACAAAGCACTAACATGCGTACCATTGACCTCTAAATCAAATGACGACTAAAAATTAACCGAAACATAGTTCATCAAAGAAATTCCAAGCGAGTACTATTAACATTTTAAATCATTTCCCGGAATTTAATCGCAAAAATTTTAAAAAAATTTTTTCAGCACAATATCCTCAATAATAATATCAATAACCCACTCCCCCAAGCTTAAACATTAGCTTGTCCTCAAGCGAACACAACACAAGAACAAGCAAATAAATCAAAAGGGAAGAGTAAGGAAAAGAAATCACCCGGGATAAATGTCGAGGGGGAATCGGTTCCAATGACGATCTTTTTTTTTTTTTTAAATATGGCCCAATCATTCAAATCAACCAAGCTTTCTCTCCCTTAAACTACCAAATAAAAATAAAAATATAAAATATTATAAACATTGGGTTGCCTCCCAACAAGCGCCTTTTCTTAACGTCGTCGGCTCGACCTGCTACCCCTCAATTCCATGGGGGTTTCGGTGGAGGTCTCAAAGTACACGGAGTCCCCGTGACTTCATCCTCCTCAAATCTCACTCTTTTAAACGTCGGATGCTTAACCGGATCTTTTCGACTTGGTAGTGATTTCTCATAGGATTTAGCAAAAACAGTGTCGTCTATCACCACGTATGGAAAGGTCATCGGTCGCCACCTTCACGAAACTTCATCCTCGTACACGGATCCTCCGTTGGGTGCTTAACTGGATCCTTCCGATTTTGTGTTGTCTTCTCATTAAAATTGGTAAATGTAGTTTTTGTCCACCACCTCAAATGGAGGGATCGTAGTCACCACCTTCTCTAAATCTTCACCCCGCACAGGCGTCTCATCATCCTCCTTCATCACTTGGTACTCGGTCCATGATGGCAACGGCTTTGGATTAGGCCTCGACTTCGATAGAAGAAACGATGGAATTAGGAACATCATTTGTAAGCTCAGGTAGACTATGGTCAACATGTATCTGCCTTGTTTCGTCTTCCTCTCTCTTGTATTCATCCTCTAACTCAGGCGCTAGAACCTCCGGAGCTTCGAATTCCTCCACATCTTGCGGCATAATGGCACTAACGCTTCCCATATTCACCTCAGGCTCAAACGGCGATCGTTCCTCTAATTGTACGTCCAACTGTCTTACGTGGTTCGCAATTGGACTCACTTGAGCTTCTAGATTTCCTAAACTGGATTGCATGTTGTGTTCAAATTGCTTCCACCCATCTATTTTCTGTTGGAGCTTCAAGATGTTCATCTCTATGTCTTTTACCATCTCTATGAGCTCTGGGGACACTATTTGTGTTTGTTGGCGGTTATCATATTGATTCGAAAAGTCTTGTGCCCTTTGAAAATTTGGAGGGTCCCCCCATCTTGACTCGTAAGGATAAGGATCATAATCTCTTTGCCGGTTTCGAGTCCCATAGAAGTTCGCTTCAATCCTAGCTCGTAGCGTTGGGCAATCATCGGTGACATGATCAAATGTATGACACAATCTGCATGGTCGAACCGGAGGGATCTTTTTCGTAGCCCACTCATTGTGTTGTTGGAGTCGCAAAATGTTAGCCGTCATTGTTTTCACCAAATTCTTTAGCGATGGCCCGGAATTTTGTTCAACCAATGGCTCGGGATAGTATTGTGGATAATTGAAGCACGATCTGTCATTCCCAAAAGGTTGTCTCTCCATTCAGTACCTAGCATCATAAGTATAAAATTGGTGGAGAGTACGCTGCCATTCCAAAATAATATTTTTTTTATTTTTTTTTATTTTTGATTTGTTTTAATTAATTTCGAAAATAATATTTATTTTTTTTAATTAAATCGAAATTTAAAAACTAAAATCAAAAATTAAAAATACGTCAAATCACAATTTAATACGCGCCACTCCCGGCAACGGCGCCAAAATTTGACCGCTCGTCGTTGAAGCCTCAAAAATAATATTTATAAAGTTTCTCGACTTTCCTCTACTAACTAGTAGCAGTGGCAAGCAAGGGTCGATCCCACGAGGAGTGTGGATTAATTTGTGATTTTCTTGTATTTTAAATAAACTAAGAAAACAGGGGTAAACAATATTAATTAATCTAAGAAAACTAAATAACTAAAGAAAACAATTAAAAGCAAATAAACGAAGCAAATAAAAAAAATAATAAAATAACTTTCCAGTCCTAGTTCAGTTTCCACCCTCGTTCAATTCATTTAACCAATTGCAATATAAAATCCACTCATCATATGAAACTAAAAACCCTAAGTAACAATAAGCTCTGCTACTCGAATTTGCCCTTACCGTGTATTTAATTAAAACAAGCTCTTTAATTAACTCTAATTAATGAACAACCTAGAATAAGCTCTCTAGATTTAATCCACCAACAACATTAAGAATCAGGCAAATAGGTTAATCTAAGCAATAAACTCATAAGCTCGGTCTATTTAACTTATGTTGTGTTATCCCTAATGATACGAGACCATTAGTTGCTTCATAGAAATCGAAACTACGATAATTACACAGGAAGCAGTCCTCTTTCTAGCAATTGATAACCAAATCCCTAATCTAGGTGGCCAATCCAAACCAAGAATTCAGCAATCATGTCATGAAATAAGAATTCATGATATGTAAACAAGATAACACAAGCAATCTCATATGAAGAACGAAAGAAATACGCATAAATTAATTAAAACATAATATTACGAGGGTTTCCACATCCGTAGGACTAGATAAAACAATTACCCACTCATGGAGTTCATAGAAATAAAAGAAGATAAAGAAATAAAACATAATTCTAAGATAAGAAGGATAAGAAAGCTTAGATCTTGAATCTTGAGTCTTCAATCTTCAAGCTCTTGATGGTTGGGTGTTTTGGACTCCTTTTGGGGCTTAGAAACCCTAGGTTTAATGTACCATACGTTTTTTGTGTTAAAGGGAGATATTTATAGGTTTAGATGTCTTGGAGAACAAGTTCCCTGGCTAAAATAAGATTTCCGCCCTTTCAATGTCGGTTCTGCACTTTCCTTAATTGTTTCCTGCACTTTCTATACCGGTTTCCTCGCAGAAATAGGACTCCCGGTGCCAGGCTAGGCGGGGCGCGTGCGGCATGGGCGAGTCTGGGTCGGCAGCGTCGACGCATTCGGTGCGCTCGCGTCTATTAACGTCGGTTCCGCGTCGACTGATGCGACAGAGAGCTCTGTAGGTAGGTACATCGAACGACATCAGTTCTTGTAGGCAGCAGTCAGCGGCATTTTCTATAACGGTTGATCCCAGCGATAACCCATCTAGAAAGTTCAGAATCGTCCTTTCTTTGCCAATTCACTCGTTTTGTCTCTCCGTTTCCTCTTGCTACTTATATGCATCATCTTTAAATCTTTAACTCACCAATTTAGCACCTAATTACTGCAAAATAAGAGAGAAATACACAATTGGTGCTCCTCCACTCATAATAATAAATATGCGAAAAATAAATATATATAAGAATATTAAGCACATAAAAATATAGGAATTAAACCATTAAATAAAGCACAATTTCTCGCCTATCAAATTCCCCCAAACTTAAACCTTGCTTGTCCTCAAGCAACATATAGAATTTAAAGCACAAAATAAATATAAGATAAGTAAGTCATTCGAATTGATCAAATGAACTCATCCGGACTCTAGACACCACTATATTTCTAGAAATCGCAAGCGTTTCATGTATTGACTCAAGTGACCCCAGCAGTTAGGCAACCCCTTTTTATATACGCCACGTCAATGTACTATGGTGCCCCCTCGCTAATCAATGGTTTGGCTCTATCCATTGTTGGTCACGATCAAATATCTCGTCCTCCCCAAACGTCGGATGCTTAACCGGATCTTTTCGACTTGGTAGTGATTTCTCATAGGATTTAGCAAAAACAGTGTCGTCTATCACCACGTATGGAAGGTCATCGGTCGCCACCTTCACGAAAACTTCATCCTCGTACACCGGATCCTCCGTTGGGTGCTTAACTGGATCCTTCCGATTTTGTGTTGTCTTCTCATTAAAATTGGTAAATGTAGTTTTGTCCACCACCTCAAATGGAGGGATCGTAGTCACCACCTTCTCTAAATCTTCACCCCGCACAGGCGTCTCATCATCCTCCTTCATCACTTGGTACTCGGTCCATGATGGCAACGGCTTTGGATTAGGCTCGACTTCGATAGAAGAAACGATGGAATTAGGAACATCATTTGTAAGCTCAGGTAGACTATGGTCAACATGTATCTGCCTTGTTTCGTCTTCCTCTCTCTTGTATTCATCCTCTAACTCAGGCGCTAGAACCTCCGGAGCTTCGAATTCCTCCACATCTTGCGGCATAATGGCACTAACGCTTCCCATATTCACCTCAGGCTCAAACGGCGATCGTTCCTCTAATTGTACGTCCAACTGTCTTACGTGGTTCGCAATTGGACTCACTTGAGCTTCTAGATTTCCTAAACTGGATTGCATGTTGTGTTCAAATTGCTTCCACCCATCTATTTTCTGTTGGAGCTTCAAGATGTTCATCTCTATGTCTTTTACCATCTCTATGAGCTCTGGGGACACTATTTGTGTTTGTTGGCGGTTATCATATTGATTCGAAAAGTCTTGTGCCCTTTGAAAATTTGGAGGGTCCCCCCATCTTGACTCGTAAGGATAAGGATCATAATCTCTTTGCCGGTTTCGAGTCCCATAGAAGTTCGCTTCAATCCTAGCTCGTAGCGTTGGGCAATCATCGGTGACATGATCAAATGTATGACACAATCTGCATGGTCGAACCGGAGGGATCTTTTTCGTAGCCCACTCATTGTGTTGTTGGAGTCGCAAAATGTTAGCCGTCATTGTTTTCACCAAATTCTTTAGCGATGGCCCGGAATTTTGTTCAACCAATGGCTCGGGATAGTATTGTGGATAATTGAAGCACGATCTGTCATTCCCAAAAGGTTGTCTCTCCATTCAGTACCTAGCATCATAAGTATAAAATTGGTGAGAGTACGCTGCCATTCCAAAATAATATTTTTTTATTTTTTTTTATTTTTGATTTGTTTTAATTAATTTCGAAAATAATATTTATTTTTTTAATTAAATGAAATTTAAAAACTAAAATCAAAAATTAAAAATACGTCAAATCACAATTTAATACGCGCCACTCCCCGGCAACGGCGCCAAAATTTGACCGCTCGTCGTTGAAGCATCAAAAATAATATTTATAAAGTTCCTCGACTTTAGTCTACAAACTAGTAGTAGTGGCAAGCAAGGGTCGATCCCACGAGGAGTGTGGATTAATTTGTGATTTTCTTGTATTTTAAATAAACTAAGAAAACAGGGGTAAACAATATTAATTAATCTAAGAAAACTAAATAACTAAAGAAAACAATTAAAAGCAAATAAACGAAGCAAATAAAAAAATAATAAAATAACTTTCCAGTCCTAGTTCAGTTTCCACCCTCGTTCAATTCATTTAACCAATTGCAATATAAAATCCACTCATCATATGAAACTAAAAAACCCTAAGTAACAATAAGCTCTGCTACTCGAATTTGTCCTTACCGTGTATTTAATTAAAACAAGATCTTTAATTAACTCCAATTAATGATTAACCTAGAATAAGCTCTCTAGATTTAATCCACCAACAGCATTAAGAATCAGGAAAATAGGTTAATCTAAGCAATAAACTCATAATCTCGGTCTATTTAACTTATGTTGTGTTATCCCTAATGATACGAGACCATTAGTTGCTTCATAGAAATCGAAACTACGATAATTACACAGGAAGCAGTCCTCTTTCTAGAAATTGATAACCAAATCCCTAATCTAGGTGGCCAATCCAAACCAAGAATTCAGCAATCATGTCATGAAATAAGAATTCATGATATGTAAACAAGATAACACAAGCAATCTCATATGAAGAACGAAAGTAATACGCATAAATTAATTAAAACATAATATTACGAGGGTTTCCACATCCCTAGGACTAGATAAAACAATTACCCTCTAATGGAGTTCATGAAATAAAAGAAGATAAAGAAATAAAACATAATTCTAAGATAAGAAGGATAAGAAAGCTTAGATCTTGAATCTTGAGTCTTCAATCTTCAAGCTCTTGATGGTTGGGTGTTTTGGACTACTTTTGGGGCTTAGAAACCCTAGGTTTAATGTACCATAGGTTTATGGTGTTAAAGGGAGGTATTTATAGGTTTAGATGTCTTGGAGAACAAGTTCCCTGGCTAAAATAAGATTTTCGCCCTTTCAATGTCGGTTCTGCACTTTCCTTAATGTTTCCTGCACTTTCTATACCGGTTTCCTCGCAGAAATAGGACTCCCGGTGCCAGGCTAGGCGGGCGCGTGCGGCATGGGCGAGTCTGGGTCGGCAGCGTCGACGCATCCGGTGCGCTCGCGTCTATTAACGTCGGTTCCGCGTCGACTGATGCGACAGAGAGCTCTGTAGGTAGGTACATCGAACGACATCAGTTCTTGTAGGCAGCAGTCAGCGGCATTTTCTATAACGGTTGATCCCAGCGATAACCCATCTAGAAAGTTCAGAATCGTCCTTTCTTTGCCAATTAAATAAGAGAGCTTAGATCTTGATTTTAGTAGGTATTTTAGTTTATTTTTCTTATTGTTTTTGGTATAAGTTGGATAGTTTATGCTTATTTTTTGTATTTTTGTACTTCCAACTTGTTTTACCATAATTTGAGCTAAATTGATGCAAATAAGTGATTATTTGTGGTTTTTCACTTTATAGCTAAGTAACCGGAAGAGCTCAGCATGTTAGAGATGAATTTTTTGTTGTTTTTCACTTTATTTCCGGTGAAGAAGTAGCAAGAATTGAAGCTGACAGACTTTCTAGAACGGTTATGATGTTGAAACTGTTGTCGTTGAGTCTAACGGTTACACTTAGCAGTCACTCCAACCGTTAGCTGTTACCGCTAATCTTAACTGTTACTGACAATTGATGTTAACGATCAGAGTGCTGAATTCAAGAGCTAACGGTAAATTTCTATAACGCTTGCCTTATAGTGCTGAATCAAGATTTTGATTCAAACTTTTTGGTTGCCTAATTATGAAAATGTGTCAAAAGTTCAATAGCTTGCCCGCAAGAGAACGGGGTCACGTGTAGGTTGGCAAATTGACTCGAGTCGTCTCTCGAGGAATATGCAATCGGAATCTTTAAATAGTTTTGTTCAATTTCAAATAACACATACAAATAAGGGGGGGGGGGGGGGGGGGGGGGTTGATTGAGGATATTTAACTACGAATTTAAATAGCAAATACTTAATTTTAAAAACTAAATTAACTAAATTTATAAATTAAACTAAATAATCAGAAACTAATTTAATAACTAAAAAGTAATTCAGATTCAGCAATTTAAACTAAACATTCAAATAGTAAACTGCTAACTGTTGTAACCCTTAGCGCTAACTGTTACTGCTAATTGGCCAACCCTTAGCAGTAACGGTTAACAGCAACGGTTAACACTAACTGTTAGCAGGAACTTAACATGAACTGCATGCATAAACTAATCTCCAACCAACAGAATATTAAACTACCAACGATAAGCATATAAAACTGGAAATAACTGAGATAGATTAACTAAGTACGTTCAGCGAATCCAAACGAAATCAAACAATACGAATATAAACTATCCAACATGCGCAAACTTGAAATCTAATGATTTAAAACTAAGAAAACTAAGTAATAGTTCGAAGTACTCGTTGAAGCTACTGGAAATCGAAAGTTCTTCAGCTATTCCGAAGAGTAAACGCAGCGGATTGGACTTCTACGGATGAATCGTCGACGAACGGCTTCGATAACTCGTCGTCGTCGATTCTTGGTTGCTCCTTGATCGTTGAGTCTTGTTGTTGTTTTTCGTCTCCGAAACCCTAGGATTCAGCTTTTTTTTAGGTTTAGCACACGCATACAGCCACACACCCCATCGAAATTCGGATTAATGAAGGTATTTATAGACTTTTCTGAGACTTGGGCCGCAAGCCTGTCTGCTGTTCCTGGGCCCCCCTAACGGTTGGTTGCTAACGGTTATAGCAACCTTTAGTGGCAACCGTTAGCTGCAATTTTCATGTTCGGGCCTGCTGTTAACGGTTATAGTTAAGGGTTATGCAGTAACCCTAAATACCAACCGTTAACTCCAAAGATTTGCTACTTTTCGCCGGAAAGCTCGATTCTCATCTCTCGATCATTATACTTTATCTCTAATGCGCCGAACTCTCCCGATTACTTAGCTGTAAGTGAAAAACATCCAATAATCACTTATTTTGCATCAATTAGATCAAAACACGGTAAAATAAGTTGGAAGTCTAAATATACGAAATTAAGCTTAAATGGTCCAACTTATAACAAAAACACTAATAAAAAGATACTATAATACTACTAGAAATAACCACAAATGCATGTCAATCAACCCCCTTTCGATGGTTACAGACAACGCCCTTTACGATAAGCCGCATAAAGGGCGTTGTCTGTAAGCCGCGTAAAGGGAGTTGTCTGTAAGCCGCGTAAAGGGCATTGTCTATAACGGTTGATCCCAGCGATAACCCATCTAGAAAGTGCAGAATCGTCCTTTCTTTGCCAATTCACTCGTTTTGTCTCCCGTTTCCTCTTGCTACTCTTATGCATCATCTTTAAATCTTTAACTCAGCAATTTATCACCTAATTACTGCAAAATAAGAGAGAAATACACAATTGGTGCTCCTCCACTCATAATAATAAATATGCGAGAAATAAATATATATAAGAATATTAAGCACATAAAAATATAGGAATTAAACCATTAAATAAAGCACAATTTCTCGCCTATCACATAGCATGTGCACTATGCTTGATGGTACTGCATATTCGATGATGGCTCATCGATTCTTGATGTTTGTCAATGGCTAGTTGTTGTTTCTTGATGTTAGGCATCATTTGGATCCATTTGGTGTAATTTGGTCCATGGAGCATTGTTTAACACGGCTTAGACTCTTTTGCCCATTAAAACGTGGAGATTCCTATAAAAGAACAAAATAAGGCAAAAACAACGAAAAAGTGTGAACAACAAAAGAAACAAAGAAAACATCATAAATGAAATTAGAACGTAACAAATTATGTATAAAATAAGTCTTTAATGACACCCATGTGTAACACTCTACGTGACTTGTGAATGTCGGCATTCCTATGTTGCACACATGTATTAAGCGGCACCCATTGTGACTCATTAATGGCACGTAGCAACCAGAGAGCATGTGTGAAAACCATGGTAATATAGACAGATAAGCAGTATGCGATAATTCCTGGCACTTGCGCTCACGTGCCTTAACAGTGTTGGGACATTGCTTGGCATGTGCAGATAGGGCTGGGCATCACTAAATGGTGTTGGTACGATGTCAGGCAACATTTCATTCATTCCAATTCAGTGTATTACTAATTAAATTTTGTCCTTTTTTTCGTTGTGTGTTCGTTGATAAATACCTTGAAAACTTATTGTACCCGACCTTACTGAGTCGAGGCTTTTGTTTTTTCATTTCAAAATTAAAATTCCAAGTTAAGCAAATGCACGTCTACGTTTGAAAGGTTTAAGCTCACCCGCAAGAGAACGGGGTCACTTGTAGACCGGCAAGTTAACTTGGGTCGATCTCTCGAGGAGTGGGAATACGGAGTCAATGATGTTTATTAAAACATAATTTCAAATATTTAACACGCGATCAAAGGGCTTTTTGTTTCGAAAATATCCAAAGTACTTAATTTTAAAAACTTGATAACCTATCTTGCTTCGAGAGCGTCAACCTCTTTGCAAGAGTAGTTTAATCGATTTACAAACTCAACAATGATTATTATTACTTAATCTAAAGACCGTTCCACCAAATCTCATTCAGACATTCAATCGAACAGTAAATAAGCATTCACAAAACATGATCCAAATGTAATTCTAATTAAATAAACCAAACCAATTAACCAAATTTGAATAATATGAGTCACCAATTACCATAAAACAACCATCACCAAATCGTTCCCATAAACGTAATCACAAACGATTCACACGAAATATCCCAACGCGATATCCCAAGATCATTATCTAACATTAATTACGAAACTAAACTAATGAGATAAAATTTTAGAGATTATTAAATCGTGAGAAAACTCAATCATGATACTACGGTGAATCTTGCCAAATACTTGCTAATCCTGGAAATGAAATGAACCTCACTGAATGTGGGAAGCTTTTCACGAACCTCCGTCTTCAATGATTATTCAAACTGATCGAACTTATAAATATTATTCTCGTAAGGGCTATAAGTCAGAGGTTAAGAAAGTTGTCAGTTTTCTCTTCCAATGTATATGATCCAGTTTTGTGGGTGAAAGGATGGGTCTTCTCTGAAGATTTCTGAGTTTTAAAGGCTCGAGAACCATTTCGTAACTGAAGAATCCCAAAGAAATATGCATTTTTAACGTTCGAACCCGATCGGATTGGTCATTGGTTCGATTGGATGAAAGTCTCTGTCCTCCTGACCGATCGGACGTAGCTCTTATCCGATCGTTGCGTGTCTTGAAAGTTAATTTGATCGGATAGTTGTTCTTTTGGTTACTTTGAGCGCTGATTCTTTGTCTTCATCTCCCGAGTTTTATCAAGTGATTCAGCTTAAAGAGAAAAGTAAGTAAATTGGCTCAAAATGGCCAATTATTGATTAAAAAGTCAAAAAGCTAAGGAAAAGGCCAAATAATGCAAAATCATGCAAAATATCTTATTCTTGACCTAAGAAGATGATAAAAAGATTAAAGCATGACTCAAAATATGTACAAAAGTGTAACAAAAACGTACGAATCAACCACCTCATGCTTTATTGGTTTGTTCCTCCTCGAACAAACGGAAGAATCAAAATCATGAAAGAGTGAAAGTAGTTAGATCAAAGATTCATGTTGTGCATATAACTAAGTTTTTCAAATCGGGTTAGGACTTTTTGAGGTTGTAATGTTGGCTCTTGGATAAGATATGTCATATATAAAGCTGTGTGGCTAACTTGCGAACAAACGCAATCAATAACTCACTCAATCCAACATTTTTTAAGCATAGAGCATAGATTTGCTCCTCAATCCTTCCAAAACAACCATAACACTATTCTTAGCCTTTTATAACTAAGGCCGTTTCTAACCCAAATCCCGAATACTTACCTTTATACATAGGCTTTATTCTTAATACCTAAATGCTTTTAAAAGAACTTAAGCACCCTTAATTTACTCTTCTTTTTCTATATACATGTTTTTTTTAACTCCACTACTTCCCACCCTGCCATCTTCAAACTCAATAGACCAATAATTAATAAACACTCATCTCGCAAACTTAAATGAAATAAGATCTATGATGATGTGCATGGCTAACAAGAGACGGTACAAATGCTCAAAGGGGATTATTAGGGATTTATAGTGGTCTTTTTTTTTTTTTTTGAATATACCTGGAATCGGGTTTTATATGTGCCTATCATCATTTTCAAAATCAAATGAACACATGCGACTTAGAGACCTCGCAAAACACTTATCGAATCACAGCATGTAATGTTGATAACCACACAAGGCTTCTCACAGGTGTTTTATTCAAACTTTGAAATCTAGGTGATCGAGTTTCAAAAGACTCGCAAAATTGCTAACGACTAAGTGTTGTTTTAAATAATTATATATAAATAGGTTTCGAAAAACATTTCACTAAACAAGCTCAAAAAACTCCAACGATATATCACATTATACAAGATTACGACAGGAACGCCAGTAAAAACATAATAAGCATGGAAATAATTTCGACATAGGTTGAAATAAGTAGTTGGTTAATTCATACGTATTCACTAAATGAAATGACAAAAACCAAATAAAATGATAAGAATGATTTGAATTATGCATGCAAACTGTTCCATCCGGTCGGAAATAAGATTTGTCCGACTGGATAAAGTGTATTTAACATGTTCGACCGGTGAGTGTTTTTCGTCCGGCCGGATAGGAATACAGAAAGTTTTTATCCGGTCAGATATCACTGTCCATCGGACCGGAAGATACTTTTTTCGATTGAATTTCGACCGATTTCACCCCCCCCCCCCCACCCCCACCCCCGCAAAAAGAAATTAGCAAATTCCTAGTTGCTGACCAAAATAAATAATAATGGGGTAGGGACAGTTAAAACATGCATAAGATCGAATCAATTATTTAAATATAGACACTCATGCACCCTATATAAAAAAAATAAATTAAAGAAAAGAAAAGTTTGGATAGAAATGATACAAATTAGGGCACGGGCCCGCTTAAGGGTCCATGTCGTCTGGAGGTGTACTTTCCTTGTTCTGTGCCCTTATCTCGTTCATTGTCTCCCGTTGCTCCTCCGATTCCATTTAAATTCTCTCCACCATATCCTCACACTTTTTTATAGTCACCCATCTGTAACCAAGGTAAACGGGGGATGGATTTTCGCTCATATTTGTAGTGAGTATTCAAACACCATGGAATGTGTAAACACGAAGATGGTTGTGAAGAATAATAACACTGACGATGGGCTTTTATAGGAATAATAGGCTTAGAAGATGGGAGTCTAAGGATCTTTTTAAAATCAAGGTATTCATAATTTTTTCCTTGAGTACCAAAAATGAAAGATTAAAAATCAGCCTATATTCAGCATAATACTCATCAAATCAGGCTTACCTTGCGTAATACACTTACAAAATCCGCATTCTGAATCAGCTGATTTCGCCGCAATACCCTATTAGATAGTATTTTATCTGACCAGATAGTATATTTTCTGCCTGTTCGATCGGTCATCACCATTGTTCGTTCGGATGATAGTCTAGAAAGTTTGATCCGACCGGTTTCATTCATCCCTCCGATCGGATGCCTTGTGCTGAAGGTTGATTTCAAGCTTTCTAAACATCTTAAAGCATAAATAACAACTACCAATATGAAAAATACATACAGAAACGAAAATAAAATAAAATAAAAGAACTTGGGTTACCTCTCAAGAAGTGAAACTTTTACAGTCCTTTGCTAGACGTTACCTCGTTTTTGATCAAGAGTCTTGAGGTGGATCGTCAAGTAGCAGGACCTCACGATCGGTTTTGGGAATGGGTCCCCCATGGAATAATTCACTCGATGACCATTCACTTGGAAAGTGGAATCGCTTTTCTTGTTGTATAAAGTGACGGCTCCGAATTTGATGATACTAGTGATCAAATATGACTCACTCCATTTCGACTTGAGTTCTCCTGGAAACAATTTGAAACGTGAGTTAAATAGTAAGGCTAGTTTTCGTACCTCTAATTATTTTGGGACAAGCTTTTTGTCGTGCATATATTTCATCTTTTGCTTGCTTGCCCATGCCATCTCACAAGAACCGTTTCTTATTTCCTCCAACTCGCTCAACTCCAATTTCCAAAATTTGCCAGCCTCATTCACATCCATATTCAATTTTCGTATTGCCCATTCTGCTTTGTGTGCTAACTCAACCCGAAGATGACAAGTCTTTGCATAAACTAATAAAAAATGAATCGTGCCCAAAACCATTTTGTGGGCCGTTCGATACGCCCATAATGCATCAATGAGTTTTATTGCCCAATCTTTCCGGTTTAGCGTTGCTGTCTTCTCCAGAATGCCCTTGATTTGTCAATTACTTGTTTCCACTTGTCCCTACATTTATGGATGATAGGGGGTTGCTATTTTATGCCGTACCCAGTATTTGCTCATCAAATGTTCGAAAGCTCGGTTACAGAAATGGCTACCTCCGTCACTTATTATCTCTCTTGGCACTCTAAAACAGCTCAAAATGTTCTCATGTGAGAACTTGAGAACGATTTCGGAGTTAGCCTTCTGGTTTGGTATTGCTTCCACCCACTTCAAGACATAATCAACTCCAACAAGGATGTACTCATACTCTCCACTCTTCGAAAATGGTCCCATGAAATGGATGCCCCATACATAGAAGATTTTGATTACTTTATTCGGAAGGAATGGCATTTTGTTTCTCTTCCCTGTTGAGCCCGATCTCTAATAATTATCGCATGTCTTGCAATAATGGTGTGCGTTGGCAAATAGTGAGGGGCAATATAAACCGTATTGGAGGACTTTGAATGCTGTCTTTTGACTCCCGAAATGTCTTCCCTCCTCATGAAAAAACCTCAACACATCAATCTTTTCTTCGTCCGGTACACACCTTCGATAAAGTCCATCCTTGCAACGTTTATATAGGTATGGATCATCCCAAAAGAAGCTCCTGCATTTAGACAAAAACCTCTTTCTTTCTTGACTAGAAAGGTGGTTAGGGATAATATTGCATGCAAGATAATTGACAAAATCACCACACCAAGGCTCGCCAATATTTTCAACAATGTTAGCATCCTCACACGGAAAAATATCATCATCAAAATCAAGTTTGCTAAACTCACTATCTGCTAACATGCGAGACAAAAGATTGGCGACCACATTTTCACATCCTTTTCTATCCTTGATTTCAACTTCAAACTCTTGCAAAAGGAGAACCCAACGAATCATCCTAGGTTTACTTTGGATTTTAACAAATATGTGGTGGAAGGCCTCATGAATGGTGTACACAATTACTTTTAACCCAACAATATAGGAACATAATTTATCTAAGGAAAATACTATGGAAAGTAATTCACGTTCGTTGGTATTGTAATTACGTTGTGCACTATTTAGCATTAGACTAGCATAATAGATTACCCTTAGCAATTTATCAATTCGTTGCCCCAAAACAGCCCCTACCGCGTTGTTAGACGCGTCACACATAATCTCAAATGGTAGTGACCAATCGGGTGTAACTAGAACCGATGCTTGTGTGAGTTTTTCCTTCAATAATTTAAAAGATTCAAGACATTTATCATCAAACTCAAAAGGCATAACTTTATTTAGCAATTTACACAACGGGCAGCAAATTTTAGAAAAATCTTTTAAGAAACGATGACAAAATTTCGCGTGTCCTATAAAACTTCAAATTCCCTTAACATCTTTAGGTGGTGGGAAGGTTTCAAAAACATCAATTTCTGCTTTATCAACTTTCAACCCTTTGCTTGACACAAAATGCCCTAACACAATCCCACTTTTCACCATAAAGTTTGATTTTTGCCAAATTAACGTCAGACAAGACTCTACACATCTTTCAAGTACTTTAGACAAATTATTTAAGCAATGAGAGAAAGATGAGCCATATACCGAAAAATCATCCATGAAGACTTAGAGAAAGTCGTCAATGAACTCGGTGAAGATGGATAGCATGCATCGCTGGAATGTTGCTGGTGCATTGCATAATCGGAATGTCATCCTCTGGTAGGCATACGTTCCAAAAGGACACATAAATGTAGTCTTCTTTTGATCTTCCGGAGCCATATCTATTTGATAATAACCTGAAAGGCCGTCCAAAAAGTAATAGTATTCCTGCCCTGCCAATTTTTCGAGCATTTGATCCATGAATGGAAAAGTGACCCTTTCTTGTTGCTGCATTAGGTTTTTGGTAATGAACGCACATGTTTCACCCGGTGGTTAATCGCGTTGGAACCACCTCTCCCTTCTCATTTTCCACATTTGTTATGCCTCCTTTCCTTGGAATGACGTGCGCTGTGCTAACCCACTCGCTATCGGACACGAGATAGATAATTCCTTCTTCGATGAGCTTGAAGATTTCTTTTTTGACTACCTCTTGAAGTGTCGGGTTCAAGCATTTTTGTCCGTCCCTTATTGGTTTGGTTCCCTCTTCTAGATCAATCTGATGCATGCACGTCACCGGACTTATTCCTCTAATGTCCCCGATGCTCCAACCAATTGCTTGTTTGTACTTCTTAAGTACCTCGATCAATTCTTTTTCTTCATTCTTGGCTAATTTCGCAAAAATTATCATGGATTTTCTCTCTTTGTATTCGAGAAAAACATACTTGAGGTGGCTCAGAAGTGGTTTCAACTCCATTTTAGGTTCTAACACGGGTTGAATTAACGTTTTGCTTACGTGATCCTCGTTAATCTCAAATAGGTCGACCACCCCCTCCATTTTAAGATCATCGTCCTCAACGTTCCATTACTCGAAAGGTATGATGCCGAACCATTCTTTCACGCATTGATCTACTGAATCGAGATAAGAAGAATCGGGTTCCATTGAATGTGAAGGAACACTTTGAATGTCTCTTAGTGAAAACGTCACTAATTCGTCAAACACTTAAAGTGTAATTTTTCCTTGTCCCACATCGATCAAGGTGTGTGATGTTACCATGAAAGGTCTACCAAGAAGTATTGTGTGCTCCTTGCTCGATTTTGCTGTTTCTCCGACGTTTAATATCACAAAGTCCACGGGGACTACTAAGGTACCGACTTCCACCAAAACGTCTTTGACTACTCCTAGAGGATGTCGCACTGATCGGTCGGCTAACTTAAGTCTTAAGCTTGTTGTTTTCATCTCCCCAAGGTTGAAATGTTTGTAAAGGGCGTATGGCATGAAGTAGATCCCTGCCCCTAAACCGAGCATTCCTCTAGCTTTTTGTCCATCCCCAAGAGTTATCGTTAATGCAGAAACTCCCTGCGTCACCCACTTTCGGTGGTAGTGGTTGATGGAAAATTGCACTTAACTTCTTTTGACAATACTATTCTTTCATTTGCCTCTAACTTCCTTTCTTTTGACGTTAATTCTTTGAAGAATCTCACGTATCCCGGTATTGCCTTGATCACATCAAACAGTGGTAAGTTAACACTCACGTTCTACAATATATTGTGGAATTACATGAATTTCTTGCTGTCTTTTGCTGGCTTGAGTCAGTTTGGAAATGGTACAGAGTCTCGGATGACTCGTTGCTGTTTGAGAATGCTCAAATTCTCATGCGTACGAGTTTTATCCTTCCGGATATCCTCTATTGTCCGATCGGACAAAATTTTCTATCCACAAGTCTAATTGGAACTTGCACCCATCCGATTGGATAAAATTTTCTGTCCACCAGCCCGATTGGATTTTTTCCCTAGCTGGTCGGATAAAACTTCTTTTCCTCCAATCCGTTCGGAAATTTGCTCCGTCCGATCGGATAAATTTTTCTGCCCATCATTCCGATCAGATTTTTGGCCTATTAGGTCGGATGCCTTGGCTGATGTTACCTTCGAAATACATTTGTCATCAAGATTCTGTTAGAATAGGGTGACCAACAAGCCAACTTGTGGCTGTGGTCTGACCTTTTTCTTATAATACAATCGTTTTTATTCGTAATAATATCTTTTATACCTATTGGCATTCCATATCTTTTGTCCCATGCTAGATGCATAGGTATGGTCCTGATTAAGTTACTCTATTACGGTGGATTGGTCTAGCAGAACCGTGAGATAATCCAGCACGTAATGTAACTCGTCGAACTTGTTCCTAGTCATAGGTTACGCCATAATGAGGATACAGGCCTTTCCCGTTAAGACTAGTACTTAGTGTATGTGGATCGCGTCTCATCGGTCACGAAACTCATTTTACTTAATCACTGGTCAAACCAGAACCCAACGAATTATGAGAGGGCGCCTAGCAACTACGCATCACAATTCCCTAGATACAAATGAAGTGCCTGCAAGAACCTTGTGATATAGCTTATATGTACAGTACGATCCCTTCGCGATCTATGTCCCGATTGAACAAGAGGTATTGGTTCAT
>BMAC01000163.1:36709-106418 GCA_014905375.1 Phtheirospermum japonicum
ATGAACCAATACCTCTTGTTCAATCGGGACATAGATCGCGAAGGGATCGTACTGTACATATAAGCTATATCACAAGGTTCTTGCAGGCACTTCATTTGTATCTAGGGAATTGTGATGCGTAGTTGCTAGGCGCCCTCTCATAATTCGTTGGGTTCTGGTTTGACCAGTGATTAAGTAAAATGAGTTTTATTTAATCAGAGACTCTAAGGGACGAGTTCATATAAGGAACAATGTGTTGTTTGAATCACAATGTGTTGTGAACCCACGGCTAGCTTACACCTGAACCATTGAGGGTCACACCACGTGTTTCCTGATTATTGAAAACGACAGCTAGAAATTAATTGTTAATTTTAGCATAATTAGATATCAATATGATTGAATCTAAATTTCATAATTGTGATTATGAATTGAGAAAAATACGAGAAATTTATTTTGGACGCGAAAATATAATTGTTATATTTTTGGAATTGTCGTTTGTGAGAAATGATTTAATTCCGATGGGGTTTTTATTTTAGGGTCGACCCAATAAACCGTTTTAAAATTAATTGGGCCAGTTTATTTAATTAAAAAGGTTCATTTTAATTTTGTGTTGGGCCGGTTCATTTAATTAAAAGGGTTTGTTTATTTTTAATTGGGCTTGTTAAATTAAAGCTTGGTTTTTATTTGAAGCCCACTTTATTTTTTAAAATAAGTTTATTTTTAATTTAGCCCCAACAAGCTTTGGGCTTGTTTTTTATTCTAAATAAAAAAAAAAAAAAATGAACCAAGCCCAACCCAAATTAAAGGCCCACCGGTTTTTTAAGGATAAGGAGGAAAGATTGTCTTTTAAAAGGGACTCCAACCAACCAACAATACAACACACACACGGGATTCTTAAAGATATCAAAGAAAAGGGATTTTGACTTTATATATGATAGAGTCTCCTTCTTCATTAATTTCTTCCTAGCGACAGAGACGGAAAAATACAGAGAAACAAAAAAAAACCCCACGTCCAATCTCTCGGATTTCCTTCGTCGTTTTTAATCTCTCGACGGTTCTAGTGGCACCGTCGCGAGTATTTCAGTTTATACGGTGTGTGGATCTAATTTCGGAGTCTCCGGACCGCCACACTGCTCGCATCATCGCAGCCCCGTAACGCCGTCGGAGGAGGATCGCCGTCGTCGGAAACATCGCGCCCGTGCCGTTCGAACGCTGCGTCGCTGCACTCACACCGGACCGGTTTCGCCTCTGCCGAGCCCGTCACTGCCAGTCGCCGGAATCCGTTCCGGACGCCACTCCGAACGTAGCGCCATCACCGGATTTCCCGCTGCGACCTGCCGACGTGAAGCCGGGATCATTGCGCAGCTGCCGACCCAGTTTCATCGCCGGAAGGGCTCGCCTCATCGCCGGAGTGTTCCTCCGTTCCGAAGGCCGCGCTGACAGGCCCGTTGCCGTGTTGCCTGCCAAGCCGGAGGTCGCAGCAGATTCGTCGTCTCGTGGCCGAAGTTCTGCCGTTCCGTCGCCGGGCCAAAGTCGTTTGCTGTCCGTCGCGTCGCCTTTGCCACGTCTTGCCGCTGCTAAGTCGTGAAGGTCGCCGGAGCGCCTGACATCCTGCTGCCGATACATCCGCACGCTGCCAAGCCCGAACTCCATTACTGTGAGTTTGAATATTAATAGTGTGTGTGCTTTAGCATATGCATGTAAGCTATATATATATATGTTTAAAAGTATGCTGTGGTGTGCATGTGGTTTGCGTGCATGAGATATGAGTATAGCATGAATATTGTATTTGTGCATTGTATGTGAATGCAGTGAGCATGTGTGGTATATGTATGTAGCATGTGTGTTCTGTATTGCATGGAATTTGCATGCTACTGTTTATTTTAATGCATGCTTAATACATTGAATGTTATATGTACATGCATGCTATTATATATATGATATATATATATATATAAATGGTTTATATATATATATATAAATATATATAATTATAATTATATGATTAATATATAATATATATATAATTGTTATATATATATTTTAATATATTAATGTATATAATTTAATAGAAATTATCATATTATCATGCTCGTTCGATTTTACGAAAATTGAATTTTTTCATGTATAAAGAAATTAAAACATTGTTTCAATTAATTGATTTTAAAATTGGACCGTCGTCAATTGAATTCGATTCAATTAATTTAATTATTTAAAAATTTTTGTTTTCCGCTGCGCGACGGTACCCTCGATTCCCAAACAGATTCTACCCCTCCATCACTCCGATTCCATTATTGACCTACTTGCCTCCTCATAGCACATATACGACCATTGATTGCTCGGGTTGGCTAGGGAGTTTCGTGGGGTCGGCCCTGTGTTTCGCCAAAGATGCGAAAAGTTTCCCTATCATCATTTCCAACTTATCCTTTTTTTTGTTCGATTATTTGAAGGGTTTCTTCCCTATTGTGTAGCGTTTCCATCTCTTGCCTTTGTCTCCAAAGTCGTAGTTCTTCTTCAGAATCTTGGGAAAGTGGAGCTTGTTGTTGTTTTGGTGGAGCTTGATATTGTTGTTGTTGTGGTTGACCTTGCCTTTGCGAAAAATGTTGTTGATAACCACCTTGCCCCTTGTTCTAATAGGAGTTGTAATTTCCAGGTCCTCCTTGACTTTTGTTTGGTGGTGGTGGTGGTAAGTATTGAGAATCTGTTTGCTTGGGCGGTGGTGCGTAATTTGGACTTCCCGGTCCGTACCTGAGGTTCGAGTGGTCTCGGATAGTCAGATAGTACGATTTGAAGGTCTTAGTGAACTTTTGACCAAACTTGTTGTTGGATTGGAAGTCTTGCATGGCGTTCACCTCTTCGTCCTTGTCTTCGTCAAATGTCGCATCACACGCGCTGGCTACATGTCCAAAAGATCCACAAATTCCACACGTTTTGTGTGATGGTTGCATCGTTTCCTTCTCGCGCTTCATCATTCCTGCCAACAATGCAACTTGTTTCGTAAGCTCCTCAAGTTTGCTTCTCTCTCCTTTAGATACTGATACTTCGTTTACTCTAAGTTTCCTCGGTCTCGAACTTGTTTGTCTCGATTTTCACCCAAAAGCTCAAACAAATCCCATGCTTCCGTCGCAGTTAAGTCTCCAAAGTCGCTGACTTTGTTCTCAACTTGTTGCTTGAAGTTTGGCAACAATCCTTCG
Organism: Phtheirospermum japonicum; assembly: GCA_014905375.1. Classification (NCBI taxonomy): domain Eukaryota; kingdom Viridiplantae; phylum Streptophyta; class Magnoliopsida; order Lamiales; family Orobanchaceae; genus Phtheirospermum; species Phtheirospermum japonicum. The sequence goes on from BMAC01000163.1 coordinate 39,883, forward strand.
TGGAAATAGTTGTTGGCCATTTTAAGACTATTGTTATGATGCAAGCATGCGTGTAGAAGTCCTTTATATCATTCCCATGCCTCGTGGAAAGACTCTCCATCCATTTGCTCGAACTTGGTGATTCCTCTTCTTAGTTTGGCAGTCGTTTGAGCCGAATAAAATCTGCCCACGAACTTTTTGAACATCATATCCCAATTAGTTAAGGAATTGGGTTGCAATGATAAGAGCCACTATTTAGCCTTGTCCTTTAAGTTACTCGGAAAACATCTCATACTTAGTTGATTCTCGTTTAAGCCAAATGCAAGAATTCCGACACCGCCGCATAGAATTCTCGAATAAAGTTGAGTTGGTCCTCGTTTGTCATGTCATAAAATGTTGGTAATTGGTTGACAATGTTAGAATTCAATTCATAGTCTTGTTCCGCGGGGCTTAAGACAATGGCTGAGCTATATGGGCCAATGGTCGGGCATATGTGGTCTCCTTGTCGGCGTTCATTTGCATTTCGTTGCCCTCGGCCTCCCTGAAAGTTTCTTCCTCCAACATTGTATTGCTCATCTTCATATTATTGTTCGTACTCATCATTTTTCCAAACATGGTACATTTGTTCGTTCCTTCTATTTCTTGGATTTTTTGGCCCTCGTGCTCGGTTCTCAAATTCAAAATGATTTTGTTGGTTATTTTGGGGATGGGCCCCGCCATCTTCAACATGATTGTCTTTGAATCTCTGATTTGCCCATGCGTTGAAAGCTCGGGCTTCCTCTCAATTTTGGAAATGTTGTGGCGTTCGATCGACTGGTTGTTCCGGCTATATAACTCGGTGGTCATCATGGGGTTATGGTACCCTGTTGTGAGATGGTGGATTAACCTTTTCAAGGACTTCGTGTCCTCTCGGTTCTTCGTCACGATCATGCTCTTGATTCTCAATTGGAGCAAACGCTCGTGCATCTTCATTTTAGATATCATTTTGTTGATCTTGATTTTTCATGTCATTTCGGGTGGCATGCCATATGGTTGATCGTAAGGAGGGTTGCAGTTGTCTTGCCCTCTCCCTCGACCATTTGTTCATCCTCCTCTCCCACCGGTTCCTCGGTAGCCATTAGGTGGATTGTTCGACATGATGGTCTGAGTTGCTTCGGATTGATTCCCGTCGAGGGAAGTAAAAAGTCTCCTTGGTCTTCTTACTCGTTCGATATTGTATATGAGTGGTGTATGTTCACCTCTTAGGCCTCTACGACCTTTCTTACTCAATAAACGAACTCAACATATCGAGTGGTAAACCAAAAACAAACGTAACAAACATAAACTTAATACGAATAAACTTTGTTAACACCTTTGCCACACCTCGGCAACGGTGCCAAACTTTGAGTCAAAGCGTTTGTGTTATCTTTTCAAAATTAAAATTCCAATTAAGCGAATGCGTGTCTACGTTTGAAAGGTTTAAGCTCGCCCGCAAGAGAACAAGTTCACTTGTAGACCGGCAAGTTAACTCGGGTCGATCTCTCGAGGAGAGGAAATACGGAGTCAACGATGTCTATTAAAACACAATTTCTAATACTAAACATGCAATCAAAGGGGTTTTTTGTTTTGAAAATCTTCAAAGTACTTAATTTTAAAAACTCTATAACCTATCTTTCTTTGAGGGAGTCAACCTCTTCGCAAGAGTAGTTTAATCGATTCACAAACTCAACAATGATTATTATTACTTAATCTAAAGACCGTTCCACCAAATCTCATTCAAATATTCAATCGAACAGTAGATATGCGTTCACAAAACATGATCCAAATGTAATTCTAATTAAAATAAACCAAACTAATTATTCAAATCTGAATAATACGAGTCACCAATTATCATAAAACAATCGTCACCAAATCGTTCACATAAACGTAATCACAAATGACTCGCACAAAATATCGCAACATGATATCACGAGATCATTATCTAACTTGAATTACGAAACTAAACTAACGAGATAAAAGTTTAGATATTACTAAATAATAAGAAAACTCAATCATGATACTACGGTGAATCTTGCCAAATCCTTCCTAATCCTGGAAATGAAATGAACCTAGATGAATTCGGAAGCTTGTCACGAACCTCCGTCTTCAACGATTATCCGAACATATCGAACTTCTAAATATTATTGTCGTAAGGGCTATAAGTCAAAGGTTGAGATAGTTGTTAATTTTCTCTTCCAATGTATATGATCCAGTCTTGTGGGTGAAAGAATGGGTCTTCTCTGAAGATTTCTGATTTTAAAGGCTCAAGAATCGTTTCATAACATAAGAGTCCCAAAAATTTGCATCAGTAACGTTCGAATCCAATTGGATTAGTCTTTGGTCCAATAGGATGAAAATCTCTGTCCTCTTGATCAGTCGGACGTAGCTCTTATCCGATCGGTGCGAGTTTTGAAAGTTAATACGATCGGTTATTAGTCTTATCCGATTAGATAGTTGTTCTTTTGGCTACTTCGAGCACTTATTCTTTGTCTTCATCTCTCGCATTTTGTCAAATGATTTAGCTGAAAGAGAAAAGTAAGTGAAATGTCTCAAAATGGCCAATTATAGATTAAAAAGTCGAAAAGCTAAGGAAAAGGCCAAATAATGCAAAATCATGCAAAATAGCTTATTCTTGACCTAATAAGATGGTAAAAGACTAAAACATGACTCAAAATATGTACAAAAGTGTAACAAAAACATACGAATCAACCACCCCGTGCTTCAGTGGTTAATTCGTCCTCGAACAAGCTAAAGAATCAAAATAAAGAAAGAGTGAAAGTAGATAGATAAAAGAGTCATGTTGTGCATATAACTTAGTTTTGCAAATATAAACACTTTTATGTAAAACTCTTAAGCTAAGCTCCTGTTACCTTATCACCTTAAAATCAGAAGGATGCATCCTCTCAAAAAGGAAATTTATATGATGGTGCACTCATTCGCTCTTTTTTTCAATGGGTACGTGTATACGCTCAGCTCAATCATAAACATGCATTCAAGGTCGTGAAAATCAAAGACTCGTACATAGCATATGTGTGCACATTTAATCAAGAATCGAATTAGGACTTTTTGGGGTTGTAATGTAGGCTCGTTGGTAAGGTATGTCATATATAAAGATGTGTGGCTAACTTGAGAACAAACACAATTAATAACTCACTCAATCCAATATTTTTTAAGCATAGATTATAGTTTTGCTCCTCAATCCTCCCAAAACAACAATATAACACTATTCTTAGCCTTTTATAACTAAGGCAGTTTCTAACCCAAATCCCGAATACTTGCCTTTATACATAGGCTTTATTCGTAATATCTAGATTGTTTTAAAAGAACTTAAGCACCATTAATTTCCTCTTCTTTTTCTATATACAAGTTTTTTTTTAACTCCACTACTTCCCACGCTGCCATCGTCAGTCTCACTAGACAAGTAATAAATAAACCCTCATCTCACAAACTTAAATTTAAATAAGAGCTATGATGATGCTCATGGCTAACAAGAGATGGTATAAAGGCTCAAGGGGGCTTCTTAAAGATTTGTAGTGGTCTTTTTTTTTTTTTTGAATATAGCTAGAATCAGGTTTTATATGTGCATATTGTCATTTTCAAAATCAAATGTACATATGCGATTTAGAGACCTCTCAAAACACTTATCGAATCACAGCATGTAATGTTGATAATCACACAAGGCTTCTCACAGGTGTTTTATTCAAACTTTGAAAGCAAGGTGATCGAGTTTCAAAAGATTCGCAAAATTGCTAACGACTAAGTGCTGCTTTAAATAATTATATATAAATAGGTTTTGAAAAACATTACACTAAACAAGCTCAAAAGACTCTAACGATATTTCACACTATACATGATTACGACAGGCAAGCCAGTACAAACACAATAAGCATGGGAATGATTTCGACATAGGTTGAAATAAGAAGTTGGTTAATTCATACGTAGTTACTAAACGAAATGACAAAAATCAAATAAAATGATAAGAATTATTTGAATTATGCATGTAAACTATTTCATCCAGTCGGATATAGCATTTGTCCGACCGGATAAGGTGTATTTAACATGTTTGGCCGGTGAGTGTTTTTGTCCGACCAGATAGGAAGATAAAAAGTTTTAACCGGTTGGATATATCACTATCCATCCGACCGGATGATACCTTTTTCAGTTGAATTTCGACCGATTTCACCCCCCTGTAAAAAGAAATTAGCAAACTCCTAGTTGCTGACAAAAATAAATAATAATGGGGTAGGGACAGTTTAAACATGCATAAATTCGAATCAATTATTTAAATACAGACACTCACGCACCCAACACAAAAAAAAAATTAAAGAAAAGAAAAGTTCGGATAGAATTGATACAAATTGTGGCACGGGCCCGCTTATTGGTCCATGACGTCTGGAGGTGTACTTTCCTTGTTGTCTGCCCTTATATTGTTCATTGTCTCCCGTTGCTCCACTAATTCCATTTCAAGTCTCTCCACCATATCCTCATACTTTTTTCTAGTCCCCCATCCATAACCAAGGTAAACGGGAGATGGGTTTTCGCTCATGCTTTAAAGAAGAAGATGGTTGTGAAGAATAATAACACTGACGATGGGCTTTTATAGGAATAATAGACTTAGAAGATGGGAGTCTAAGAATCTTTTAAAATCAAGGTATTCCTAAATTTTTCCTTGAGTACAAAAAATGAAAGATTGAAAATCAGCCTATATTCAGCATAAATCTCATCAAATCAGACTTACCTTGTGTAATACACTTACCAAATCCACGTTCAGAATAAGCTGATTTCACCGCAGTATCCAATCGAATAGTATTTTTTCTGACCGAATAATATATATTCTACTTGTTCGATCGGTCATCACCGTTGTCCGGTCGGATGGTAGTCCAGAAGTTTGATCCGACCGGTTTCATACATCCCTCCGATCGGATGCCTTATGCTGAAGGTTGATTTTAAGCTTTACTAAAAAATACATACAGAAACGAAAATAAAATAAAAAAAAGCACTTGGGTTACCTCCCCAAAAGTGAAACTTTTAACGTCCTTTGCTAGACGTTACCTTGTTTTTGTTCAAGAGTCTTGAGGTGGATCATCAAGTAGCATGATCTCACGATAGGTTCTGGGAATGGGTCCCCCATGCTATAATTTCACTCGATGACCATTGACTTGGAAAGTGGAATTGCTTTTCTTGTCGTATAAAGTGACGGCTCCGAATTTGTTGATACTAGTGATCAAATATGGCTCACTCCATTTCGACTTGAGTTTTCCTGGAAACAATTTGAAACGTGAGTTAAATAGTAAGGCTAGTATCCCTACCTACAATTCTTTTGGAACAAGCTTTTGTCGTGCATATCTTTCATCTTTGCTTGCTTACCCATGCCATATCACAAGAATCATTTCTTATTTCCTCCAACTCGCTCAACTCCAATTTCCGAAATTCGCCGGACTCGTTCACATCCATATTCAGTTTTCGTATTGCCCATTCCTCTTTGTGTGCTAACTCAACTGGAAGATGACAAGCCTTTCCATTATCAAAAATGACTCATGCCAAAAACTATTTTTTGGGCCGTTCGATACGCCCATAATGCATCAATGAGTTTTATCGCCCAATATTTATGGTTTAGCTTTACTGTCTTCTCCAGAATGCCCTTGATTTGTCGATTACCTGTTTCCACTTGTCCGACATTTGTGGATGATAAGGGGTTGGTATTTTATGCCGTACACCGTATTTGCTTATCAACCGTTCGAAATCACGGTTATAGAAATGGTTACCTCCGTCACTTATTATCGCTCTTGGAAATCCAAAATAGCTGAAGATGTTCTCGTGTAAGAACTTGAAAATGATCTCGAAGTTAGCCATCCGGGTTGGTATTGCTTCCACCCACTTCAAGACATAATCAACTCTGACAATGATGTACTCATACTCTCCACTCTTCGGAAATGGTTCCATGAAATCGATGCCCCATATATCGAAGATTTCGATTACTTGATTCGGAACCAATGTCATTTCACTTCTCTTACCTATTGAGACCGATCTTTAATAATTATCGCATGTCTTGCAGTAATGGTGGGCGTCGGCGAATAGTGAGGGGCAATATAAACCGGATTGGAGGACTTTGAATGCTGTCTTTTGACTCCCAAAATATCCTCCATCGTCATGACAAAACCTCAACACATCAATCTTTTCTTCGTCCGGTACAAATCTTTAAGAAATTCCATCCTTGCAATGTTTGTATAGGTATGGATCATCCCAAAAGAAGCTCCTGCATTTAGACAAAAACCTCTTTATTTCTTGAGTAAAAGGTGGTTAGGTATAATATTGCATGCAAGATAATTGACAAAATCAGCATACCAAGGCTTGCAAATATTTTCAACAATGCTAGCATCTTCATATGGAAAAATATCATCAAAAAAATCAAGTTTGCTAGACTCATCATCTACTAACATGCGAGACAAATGATAGGCAACCACATTTTCACATCCTTTTCTATCCTTGATTTCAACTTCAAACTCTTGCAAAAGGAGAACCCAACGAATAAACCTAGGTTTACTTAGAATTGTAACAAATAAATGGCGCAAGGCCGCATGATCGATGTGCACAATTACTTTTGACCTAACAATATAAGAACAGAATTTATCTAATGAAAATACTACGACAAATAATTCACGTTCGGTGGTAGTGTAATTAAGTTGTGCACTATTTAGCATGAGACTAGCATAATAGATTACCCTTAGTAATTTATTGACTCGTTGCCCCAAAACAGACCCTACCACGTCGTTAGACGCATCACACATAATCTCAAAAGGTAGTGACCAATCGGGTGCAACTACAACCGGTGCTTGTGTGAGTTTTTCCTTCAATAATTTAAAAGCTTCAAGACATTTATCATCAAACTCAAAAGGCACATCTTTATTTAGCAATTTACACAATGGGCGGGAAATTTTAGAAAAATCTTTTATGAAACGCCGATAAAATCCCGTGTGTCCTAGAAAACTTCAAATTCCCTTAACATCTTTAGGTGGTGGAAGGGTTTCAATAACATCAATTTTCCCTTTATCAACTTTCAACCCTTTGCTTGACACAACATGCCCTAGCACAATCCCAAAAAAGACTCTGCACATGTTTCAAGTACTTTAGACAAATTATTTAAGCATTGAGAGAAAGATGAGCCATATACTGAAAAATCGTCCCTGAAGACTTCGAGAAAGTCATCAATGAACTTGGTGATGATGGATAGCATGCATCGCTAGAATGTTGTGGGTGCATTGCATAATCCGAATGGCATCCTCCGGTACGCATACGTGCCAAAAGGACACGTAAATGTCGTCTTCTTTTGATCTTCCAGAGCTATCGCTATTTGATAATAACTTGAAAGGCCGTCCAAACAGCAATCGTATTCGTGCCCAGGAAATTTTTCGAGCATTTGATCCATGGTATGATGTGGGAAGTGATCCTTTCTTTTTGCTGCATTAGGTTTTCGGTAATGAACTCACATGCGCCACCCGGTGGTTAATCGCGTTGGAACAACCTCTCCCTTCTTCGTTTTCCACAATTGTTATGCCTCCTTTCTTCGAAACGACTTGCACTGGTGTAACCTACTCACTATCGGACACGGGATAGATAATTCTTTCTTCGATGAGCTTGAAGATTTCTTTTTCGAATACCTCTTCAAGTGTCGGGTTCAAGCGTTTTTGTTCGTCCCTTAATGGTTTGGTTCCCTCTTCTAGCTCAATCCGATGCATGCACGTCATCGGACTTATTCCTCTAATGTCCTCGATGCTCCAACCAATTGATTTTTTGTTCTTCTTAAGTACCTTGATCAATTCTTTTTCTTCATGCTCGATTGGTTTTGCAAAAATTATCACGGATTTTCTCTCGTTAGATTCGAGAAAAACATACTCGAGGTGGTTCGGAAGTGGTTTCCACTACATTTTAGGTTCTAACACTGGTTGAATAGACATTTTGATCATGTGCTCCTCGTCAATCTCAAATAGGTCAACCACCCCCTCCGTTTTAAAATCGTCATGCTCCACGTTCCATTCCTCAAAAGATATGATGCCAAAAAATTCTTTCACGCATTGATCCAGTGAATTGAGATAAGAACAATCGGCTTCCATTGAATGTGAAGGAACACTTTGAATGTCTCTAAGTGAAAATATCACTGATTCGTCAAACACTAAAAGTGTCATTATTTCCTCGTCCCACGTTGATCAATGTGTGTGATGTTCCCATGAAAGGTCTACCAAGAAGATTTATGTGCTCCTTGCTCCATTTTGCGATTTCTCCGATGTCTAATATCACAAAGTCCACGGGGAATACTAAGGTACCTACTTCCACCAAAACGTCTTCGACTACTCCCAGAGGATGTCGCACCGATCGGTCGGCTAACTGAACTTAAGCTTGTTTGTTTCATCTCCCCAAGGTTGAAATGTTTGTAAAGGGCGTAGGGCATCAAGTTGATCCTTGTGCCTAAATCGAGCATTCCTCTAACTTTTTGTCCATCCCCAACTTATCCATTTATTTTTTTGTTCGATTATTTTCCTAAATCGAGCATACCCGACCCGTACAGCAATGGCTCGGTATCTTGAAGTGTAGTTTTATGTGATTTTGGAAAATTAAAGGTTCTAATGGCTCGGTATTATCGGAATTCGATTCAATTAAAGGAATCAAAGTGTTTGTAGCTTGAAGAAATAAAAGGAAAATGAATATTAAGCAATTAAACTAACTAAACTAAGCTAGGAAATGAAATAGCAAATTGGTCGGATGCCTCAGTCGTATGCCTTCAATGAAAATGCAAGAAATATCAAAAATTTAGCAAGAACAAGCAATGTTTCATCAAGTACAAGCATGCACGCTCAAGGTATAATCATGCTTGCATGAAAATAAAAACTTGAATAATGCAATTTTTTGTAAATTGAAAGCACAAATAGATAAAGCAATGAAAATGGACGGGAAAGTTCAAAACTTTATGGAAGACAACAAAGAACAAAGCATAGATCTAGGATTTAACATGAAGCAAAGCACAAAACTTTAATTCAAAATAAAGCATATGAAAATCTCAAAATCAAGACGATCCAAGACCCGATCTATGATCTAGACGTGTCACTCATCAGGATTCCATAGCCAATTCTTAAGATCTAACATGAATTCAAGGTGTTAAGACAAAAACCATAAGAATGAAGAAAATGCATTAAACATATGAAATTGTGTGAAATTAAACGATCTAGGCCTCGATCTATGATTCAGATGTGTCACTCAACTAGATTCCATAGATGATTCACAAGATCAAGCAAAAATTCTAATACCTAAGGCAAAAAGCATAAGACAAATGAAAAACAAAGCATGAAATTGAAAGAGAGCTTACTAGAATTAAAGAGAGAATCCAAAAGCTTGATTAAAATCGCAAGGAATTAAAAATCCAAGGGAGTACTTGAATCCTTCTTGAGCGTACAAACCCAAGGCAAAAAGCTTGGAAATTAAGTGTAAGAGCTAGAGAGAATAAATCCCAAACCCAAGCTTGGGTTGGGAGGAGGTGTCATACAAAAAATGAGAGAAGTCTCCTATTTATACTAGGTTTAGTTGGGTTTAAATGGGCTAAATTAGCAAAAAAGGCTTGAAATTACCGGGTTTGACAAAAATTGATCCGTGCTGACCTTCCTAGCCTCTTGGCTAGCCTTTTGGCAAATCTTGGCTCGATTTGGCTCAGACACTGGGTAACCCAGTGTCGGCAGCAGGGCGGTTGGGTGTGGGCGTGGCCCGGCGCCTGCGCGCGTGGAGCTGGCGGGAGCTGCTCGGACACTGGGTAACCCAGTGTCATCAGCGTACCCAGTGTCGGCAGTTAGGCAAGCGTTTGGCAAACGCCAAAGGCCTGGCGCCTACTTTGGTGAGTTGTGGCGCGGGTTAAGTAGTAATCCAAATTGTTTAGGCATTTTTAAGCCTCTCTTGGCATCAAGTTTGGCTTGGAGTTTGGCGTGCCTTGGCCTTCAATGCTTTTGCCTATAAAATAGGAATTTATAAACATAAAAAACTAAGAATTACAACAAACCTCAAATTAAATTAACCCATTTAACCAAATTAAGTATAAAATCGATAAGAAACACGAAAAACAATAAAACAAGAAAACAACCTAGAACACTAACTAATCGACTCATAAACTAATAAAAATAATATAAAATTCTAATTAAAAACACGAGAAAAACACAATAATTACATGCAAACCAACCACCCCACACTTATCGGTTTGTTTGTCCTTGAACAATGAAAAGAATCGAGAATGTACATGCAATGAACATTATGTAAAAAGAAAAAATCCTTGTGCTTATCCTTATTAATATGATGAAAGTATCAACATAGACTCGTTATCGTCAAGCATTGCTCGTATTACTCTTCCTCAAATGAAAAACAAATCGATGACTTCCTCTCAAATGGAATTTTGAGGGTGTTCGCTCAAGTTGCTCAAGTGTTTATTTATATGGGACGTGTATACGCTCGAATTGGACAATGCTTGCACCTCGTCAAGATTTCACAAATCGAAAAGTCAAAATTACCCATTGTACATGGCCAAACAAGAATCGAAAGAGGTCTTCATTTCGGGTTGTAAAGTTGGCTCTTGGTAAGGTATGGAATATTTGGATATAGTGGCTAACACGCGATCAAACGTGATCAATAAAACACGAAACCCTAATTTATAAAACTCGAAGCTTATGATCGCTTCACCCTTCCCAAATTACCAAACTTTTCATTCAAAATACTTTCGTATACTCACACGATTTTCCCACTTTATTTCACAACACTTAGAAGCTTTTTGAATTTGCTTCTTTTTACTAAACTTAGCCTTTTTGAATTAGGATTTTCATTTGAACGCATGCTTTATAATTTTTCGTGATTTGTGTTGGAGTATTATTCATTTTTCTCTTTTTTTTTTGTATAAACAACTCAAAACCCGAAACCCACAATCGATTTTCCTGACATTTCTCATCAACTAATCATACACTCTTACATCACAATTTATGAAGATATAAGAGCTAAAATCGAGCTCGGATTACAAGAAACGGGACATAGGCTTAAGGGGGCTCGTTTGGGAATTTTAAAGTAGCTTAAATGTATGGATATGGCCAGAACAAGGGTGATATATGTGCCCCGAGGTCATTTTAGAATTCAACCATGTACGAGCAAAATCAAACCTCCTCAATGCAATTTCCATAAAAATGCAAGCAAGTCGATAAATCACACAAGGCTACTCACTAGTTTCAATCGAGTTTTATAAACAAAACCAAAAGTGCTTTTAGAGCTTTGCAATATTTTCACGAGTAAAAGTTAATTATATATATATATATATATATATATATATATATATATATATATATATATATATATATATATATATATATATATATATAATTAACTTTTACTCGTGAAAATATTGCAAAGCTCTAAAAGCACTTTTGGTTTTGTTTATAAAACTCGATTGAAACTAGTGAGTAGCCTTGTGTGATTTATCGACTTGCTTGCATTTTTATGGAAATTGCATTGAGGAGGTTTGATATATATATATATATATATATATATATATATAGGCGGATTTTGGACGAAGCACAAAAATTCAACTCCTTACACAAGAGGACATAAACATGCAAAAACCCGACAAGTAAACTATTCAAACTTCCAAGCATATGGTGATTGCTAAATAATATTATAAAGACACAAAAAACATAAAAACGACTCAACCATATAAAAGCACAATTAGTAAGCGTCACTTCGCCAAGGCTCAAGTTAATAAAGATAAATCATGCTTTGTGACACCCGGACCCTAACCACCTACCCACCCCACACTTAAACCATGCAATACCCTCATTGCATTTCAATGATAATCAAGTAAAAGGAGGGTGAATAGAATATTTCTTAATCGAGCGAGTTCAGGTCGATCTCGGTGGGGTCCACTTAAACTTCCGATCAATCCAAGCAATAACCGAGCATAACTTGTTTCTCGCAGTTCCATGAACACTTTTAGCTTATCAAATCGGCAGAGGTTGGAGTCGGAAAATAAAACACTAAAAGAGAAAATCACACAAAGTCAAAGACACAAGAGAATATATATATAAATCAAGATAAAACAAAAGCAAACACTAGATAGAACCCAAAAGAGAACAAAAATATTTTTTTAGTTTTTTTTTTAAACTTTCAAATGTTTTTGGATTTTTTAAGGTAATAAAGAAAGAAAATAAAAGAAATAGATAGAAAGAACTTGAGTTGCCTCCCAAGAAGCGCTTGTTTTACGTCACTAGCTTGACAAACTTCCTTTCTGGTCAAGGTGGAAAGAGAACGGGAGGGTCCACCAAAACAGTATCCTCCTTGTTGGGAGGATCCACTCTTTGGAACATTCTCGGCACATTGCAAAGGCTCATATTATATTCACCAAAAAGCAAACATTCCAAATGGGCAAATGAAACTCGTATCGGTTAGGTCTTCAGGTGGAATGGTGGTTTTGAAGTGCCCTGATGAGTCATCGAGAAAATAAAAGGAATATTGGTCGGCTACCTTGTTCAACCTTTGATCGATAAATGGGGGAGGGAAATGAACTCTGTTGGTAGTCGCATTTAACTTCTTAGAATCAATCAACATCCCCCAACCCATTGTATCCCTCGTAGCCATCAACTCTTCTTTTTCATCCTCAAAAATGAACATGCCGCTCATCTTTAGCACCAAGTCAATGGGATTCACCCACTCGCTTTTGGAAATCACAAACATCAATCCTTCCCACAACAACCTCCAAATCCCGGCCTTCAGTGTCTCTTTAAGATGTGGGTTCAAAGGGGTAACTCCCTTAACAACATAGAGTCTCCACCCAATAACACCCTTGAAAACTTTGATCTCTTCAACTGACCTCTCCTCTTCCTCTCGGTCCAATTTTTCGAAGATGATAATCAGATTGCTCTCCTCTTCCAAATAGAAACGCTTGGAGGGATATGGGGGAGGCTTAAGCTCGGGCTTGTGCCTCCTCTCGTCTTCATCGGGGGCTAATTCGAACAATTCTACGATCCCCTCAAGATAGTCTTCAAGATCTTCCATATTATCATCAATGATCTTTTCCTCAAGGTGATTTTTAAACTTCTCACTCTTATCATCAACTATCCCCACCTCCCCCTCGAAAAAGTCATCGTTGCCCTCAATGACACATAAAATAATATTTTTCACACAAGTATTGGGCACATAGAGGCACAACGTACTTAACGTTAAGAACAAGGGGCTCATCATCCTCACAACACTCCTTAAAATAGGCTCCCCGGACAATATCCTCCTCAATGCTCCTATCCTCCATATAAACACGTTCGACCATGGCCTTAAGGAATTCCATATATACCCAATCTTAGAAAGATTCTTTTGAAGTAAAAGGTAAAGGGTCAAGAGGATTAAAAACATTCGAAAATGAAAACACGTCCTCTTCCGATGGTGAGACACCCATAATTCCAACCACCCACACTTATCGAAAATCATGACCGGAAGAGTATTTGAAGGTGGACTTGGCAATTGTCGACTCAAGACCAAGAGATCCGGATCGAGGGATAGAGTAGGAGCAATCACCGGGATAGATAGGCAAAATGGGTCCATAGGAGTGGAATCGAGAGGGTTATGAGTCGGCGGTGGAGCAAACGATGATGTAGCACAATCGGGTCCCGCGCTAGACATTTGAGCGATTTGAGCCTCTAACACCGTCATTTTCTTAATCAACTCAAGCTCCTTAGATGATAAAGGTGGAAGCACCTCACTAGCATGAACATAAGTTGGTGGAAGGAATTTTGGATCGGGAATAGTAAACACCCCCACAAAGAGTCTATTAACATCTCTCATAGTGCGGATAGTGGGGCCACTTGCGACAATGGACCTCGGTCCTCCAACCAACTCGTAAGCCTCAAGATCCTTAGAGGATAAAGCCATGCATGCCTTTGAATACGTCGCTTGCAAAGATTTTGGCTCGGGAGGATGAAACGTCCCCAAAAAGGGTTTGTTGAAATCTCCCATAGTGCGGATAGAGGTTGCATCGGAGCTCAAACCTCCAAAGTACGCATAAGCATCAAGATCTTGGGCATTAGTGGTGGCACCTATGGGGGCTTGATTGAGATTGGAAGTACGAGAATCGCCAATAGGGCCGGGATTTGGATTTCCACCACCCACATTCCCACTCGGATACATATTCGCCATAGGATTGACATTATAAAGGGGGGGCTCCATACGGGCCGTGATTTAGGTACGGAATATTAGGAAAATATTGAGGAGCACCATAGCCATACGGATTAGAAATTGGGGCTTGCACGTTCAGATAGGGATTCGGAGCTCCATAACCACTGAAGGAACCATTCATGCCCAAAAAACCATTAAACCCGACATGGTTTGCACCATGCCCTCCCATGCCGAGTTGATCATAGTCATATCCACCATTGGCTATGTGGTTTGCACCATACCCTCCCACGTTGCAAAAACCATTATACATCCCATTCCCAACATGGTTTGCACCATTCCCTCCCATGTTTGGAATGTATCCACCATAGCTACAACTACCTTGCATACTTAACAAAAAATGTCAAATAACAAAGAAAGCTAAAAACACAATGAAACTACAAGAAAATCGAAAGCCTTAACCAAAGCCGAGTCACAACGGCGCCATTTTGAAGTGTAGTTTTTTCGTGGTTTTGGAAACTTAAAGGTTCTAATGGCTTGGTACTATCGGAATTCGATTCAATTGAAGGAATCAAAGTGTTTCTAGCTTGAAGTAATAAAAGGAAAATGAAAAATAAGAAATTAGACTAACTAAACTAAGCTAGGAATTATAATAGCAAATTGGTCGGATGCCTCGGTCGTATGCCTTCAATGAAAATGCAAGCAACATCGAAAATTTAGCAAGAACAAGCAATGTTTCATCAAGTACAAGCATGCACGCTCAAGGTACAACCATGCTTGAATGAACATAAAAACTTGAATAATGGATGAGAAAGTTCAAAACTTTATGGAAGGAAACAAGGAACAAAGCATAGATCTAGGATTTAGCATGAAACAAAGCAAAAAACTTTAATTCAAGTTAAAGCATGTGAAAATCTCAAAATCAAGACGATCAAAGACCCGATCTATGATCTAGACGTGTCACTCATCAAGATTTCATAGCCAATTCTTAAGGTCTAACATGAATTCAAGGTGCTAAGACAAAAACCATAAAATGAAGTAAATGCATTAAACATATGAAATTACGTGAAATTAAACGATCTAGGCCTCGATCTATGATCTAGATGTGTCACTCAACTAGATTCCAAAGATGATTCACAAGATCAAGCACAAATTCTAATACCTAAGGTAAAAAGCATAAAACAAATGAAAAACAAAGCATGAAATCGAAATAAAGCTTATTAGAATTAAAGAGAGAATCCAAAAGCTTGATTGAAGTCGCAAGGAATTAAAAATCCAAGGGAGTACTTGAATCCTTCTTGAGCGTACAAACCCAAGGTAAAAAGACTGAAAATTAAGTCTAAGAGCTAGAGAGAATGAATCACAAACCCAAGCTTGGGTTGGGAGGAGGTGTCATACAAAAATGAGAGAAGTCTCCTATTTATAGTAGGTTTAATTAGGTTTAAATGGTCTAAATTAGCCAAAAAGGCTTGAAATTCCCGGGTTTGACCAAAATTGACCTGTGCTGACCTTCCTAGCCACTTGGCTAGCCTTTTGGCTGCTGGGCGACTAGGTGTGGGCGTGGCCTGGCGCCTGTGCGCGGGAGCTAGCCGGAGCTGCCGGGCACTGCTCGGACACTGGGTAACCCAGTGTCATCAGCGTACCCAGTGTCGTCAGTTTGGCAAGCGTTTTGGCAAACGCCTAAGGCCTGGCACCTACTTTAGCGAGTTGTGGCGCGGGTTAGCTAGTATTCCAGAATGTTTAGGCATTTTTGAGCCTCTCTTGGCATCAAGTTTGGCTTGGAGTTTGGCGTGACTTAGCTAGTACTTTAGCCTCCAATGCTTTTGCCTTTAAAATAGGAATTTTTAAACATAAAAACCTAAGAATTACTGCAAACCTCGAATTAGTTAAACCCATTTAACCAAATTAAATATAAAATCGATAAGAAGCACGAAAAATAATATAACAAGAAAAACAACCTAGAAAACTAAATAATCGACTCAAAAACTAATTAAAACAATAGAAAATCCGAATGAAAAACACGAGAAAAACACCATAATTGCATGCAAAACAGTGGTGGCAAGTATTGAGGATCCGTTTGCTTGGGCGGTGGTGCGTAATTTGGACTTCCCAGCCCGTACCTGAGGTTCCGGTGGTTTGAGATAGTTGGATGGTATGAGTTGAAGGTCTTAGTGAACTTTTGACCAATATTTTTGTTGGATTGGAACTCTTGCATGGCGTTCACCTCTTCATCCTCGTCTTTGTCAAATGTCGCATCACACGCATTAGCTCCATGTCCAAAAGCTCCATAAATTCCACACATTTCGTGTGATGGTTGCGTCGTTTCCTTCTCGCGCTTCATCATTCATGCCAACAATGCGACTTGTTTCGCAAGCTCCTCAAGTTTGCTACTCTCTCCTCTGGATACCGATACTTCATTTACTCTAAGATCCTTGGTCTCGAACTTGTTTGTCTCGATTTTTTACCCAAAAGCTCGAACAAATCCCATGCCTCCATCGCGGTTAAGTCTCCGAAGTCGCCGGCCTTGTTCTCAACTTGTTGCTTGAAGTTTGGCAACAATCTTTTGTGGAAATAGTTGTCGACCATTTCGGGACTTTTGTTATGATGCGGGCATGTGTGTAGAAATCCTTTGTATCGTTCCCACACCTTGTAAAATGACTCTCCATCCATTTGATCGAAATTGGTGATTCCTCTTCTTAGTTTGGCAGTCGTTTGAGCCGAATAAAATCTGCCCACGAACTTTTTGAACACCATATCCCAATTAGTTAAGGAATTGGGTTGCAATGACAAGAGCCACTACTTAGCCTTGTCCTTCAAGCTACTCGGAAAACATCTCATCCTTAGTTGATTCTCGTTTAATCCAAATATTGGAATTCCTGACACCGCCGTGTAAAATTCTCGAATAAAGTTGAGCGGGTCCTCGTTTGTCATGCCATAAAATGTTGGTAATTGGTTGACAATGTTAGACTTCAATTCATAGTCTCGTTCTATGGGGCTTAAGATAATGGCTGAGCTATATGGGCCAATGGTCGGGCATACGAGGTCTCCTTGTCGGCGTTCGTTTGGATATTATTTCCCTCGGCCTCCACAAAAGTTTCTTACTCCAACATTGTATTGCTCATCTTCTTATTGTTGGTCATACTTGTCATTTTGCCAAACACTATACATTTATTCGTTCCTCTATTAATTAAATGATTTGGTCCTCATGCTCGGTTCTCAAGTTCGAAATGATTTTGTTGGTTGTTTCAGGACTGGGGCCCGCCATTTCCAACATGATTGTTTTCAAACCTCTGATTTTCCCATGCGTTGAAAGCTCGGGCTTCCTCTCGGTTTCGGAAATGTTGTGGCATTCGATCGACTGGTTGTTCCGGCTACATAACTCGGAGGTCATCATGGGGTTGTGGTACCCTTTTGTGCGCTGGTGGATTAACATTTTCAAGGACTTCGTGTCCACTCGGTTCTTTGTCACGATCATGCACTTGATTTTTAATTTGAGCAAATGCTCGTGCATCTTCATTTTGGATATCATTTTGTTGATCTTGATTTTGCATGTCATCTTTGGGTGGCATGCCATATGGTTGATCGCGAGGAGGGTTGCGGTTATCTTGCCCTCTCCCTAGACCAATTGTTTTTCCTCCTCTCCCTCCGGTTCCTCGACCGCCATTACGTAGATTGTTCGACATGATGGCTTGAGTTGCTTCGGATTGATTCCCGTCGGGGGAAGGAAAAAGCCTCCTTGGTCTTCCTACTCGTTCGATGTTGTCCTTTCACACCGCTGGAAAATTCAACCATTGGAAATGATTCCATATTCTATGCCAATAGACTCGTGAGTGGTGTAAGTTCACTTCTTAGGAATATACAACCTTGCATACACAATAAACAAACTCATCATATCGAGTGGTAAACTAAAAACAAATGTAACAATTATAAATTTAACACGAATAAACTTTGTTAACACCTTCGCCACTCCTCGACAACAGCACCAAATTTTGAGTCGAGTCTTTTGTGTTCTCCTTTCAAATTAAAACTCCAAGTTAAGAAAATGCGCGTCTACATTTGAAAGGTTTAAGCTCTCCCAAAAGAGAACAGGATCACTTGTAGACCGGCAAGTTAACTCGAGTCGATCTCTCGAGAAGTGGGAATATGGAGTCAACGATGTTTATTAAAACATAATTTCTAATACTAAACATGCAATCAAAGGGATTTTTGTTTCGAAAATCTCCAAAGTACTTATTTTAAAAACTCGATAACCTATCTTGCTTCGAGGGCGTCAACCTCTTCGTAAGAGTAGTTTAATCGATTTACAAACTCAACAATGATTATTATTACTTAATCTACACACCGTTCCACCAAATCTCATTCTTACATTAAATCAAACAGTAGATATGCATTCACAAAACATGATCCAAACGTAATTCTAATTAAATAAACCAAACCAATTAGCCAAACCTGAATAATACGAGTCACCAATTACCATAAAACAATCATCACAAAATCGTTCACATAAACGTAATCACAAACGATTCGCACGAAATATCTGATTCGAGCTTTTGTGTGTGCCTACTTTATAAATAATTGTCAGAAATTTCATAGCTCGCCCGCAAGAGAACGAGATCGCGCGTAGGTTGGCAAGCTTAACTCGAGTCGTCTCTCAAGGACTGACGTTCGGGATTTTTAATGTTTGTTTAATCACAATGTTTAACACGAGAACTTGTATAAATTTGGTTTTTGGAATTATAAACTACTAATAAATTTAAAAGCATCAACTAATTATGATTAAAACTTAATCTAAACTTGAAAACTAAATTATCTAAGAATTATTAATCTAGGGATTTTAAAGCAAATAAATTCTAAATTAATTAAATAGCATGCATCAAACTACTATGAACTAAATCTAACATATGAATTCTCAAGAACAATAAGATCAATCTCAAAATTCTCAAGCAATAACATAGCAATAACCAATTATCAACTAATTATCAAAACTAAAGCAATAATTAAATTAATCATGAACAAATCATCACCAAGCATCAACACGAGAATAAACYCAGRGACTAATTAATATTAAAAATAAAATTCTAAGGTTCAAAGGCTCAMCGATTCAATGGTTCAAACGATTCGAAATAAATTAACGAAACTAAAAKCTCAAATGAAATAATTAAACATAAATTATCTAGAATTGAACTAAGAATAACTAGAGTTTAGATGACTTATTAAGTAGCTAAAGGTGCTGAAAGATTACTGGGAAATCGGATTGTTGGTGGTTGCTCTTCGTCGAAAAATCGGAACTTGAACGAACGTCTTCGTCTTGGTTTTTCAGATCTTGAATCTTCGATGTGGATCTTGAAAATATGTTGTAGGGTGTTGAAAATATGTTTCTCAACCCTAGGTAAGTGTTTTGGGTCGTGGTTCTCTCTTTAATCCGAATTATGAAGGGTTTATATAGTTATTTCAAGACTTGGCGCACAAGAAACCCTAAAATCCGAATTCTGGGCCGTCGCGTCGACGGTGCGTCGACTGATGCGCGCTGGTACTCGGTGTCGGTGCTGCCTGGGCGTGCGCGTCGACTGGGCGGGTGCGTCGACTAGGTGAGTTGACATCGACGCTTCAGCAAGTTGCGTCGACATCGGTGCGTCGATATCGACGCTTCAGCAAGTTGCGTCGACGCTGCGTCGACTGACGCGGATCATGGCTCGCATCGACGGAGCATCGACGATCGCGTCAGTCGACGCGACTGCGCGTCTGCCTCCATCTTTCTCTATCTTTTGCTACTCGTTTCGCCGGAAAGCTTGTTCTTCTATTCTTTAATTTTTATTTTTAATGAAGGATGGTGGACCTTAATTACAATAATTCACAAATTCCTAATAAAAATCCCAAAACACTAATAACCAATAAAAATAATGAACTCCTACCCCACGCTTTTAATGGGTTAGTAGGGGTCAATTCAATAAAATCACTCAAGGCTATAGGCATGGATAATTTGGCTATGATTGGCTCATTCGCAGTTTATAATGGCTAAAAATTTATGGATATGGCCGGAATAGGTTTTTTCTGTGCCTTAACCTCATTTTCAAAGTCAACTACACACAGCGGTATCAAAGAGATATCAAAACAGAAACTTATTCAAGCACATGCAAAGATGATAATCACTCAGGCTACTATAGGCTTTTTGCATGAAAAAGTTTGAATTGACGCTGCTTTTAAGGTTTCGCGAAATCAATTGCGTCCAAGTACCATTTTACAAATATATAATAATAATTTTGAAAATTTTATGCACTTATGCACGCTCAAAAGACAAAAACCTCAAATCATACTTAGCTAACTTTGATAGGCAAGCCATACAAACACAATACAGCGCAGAAATAGTGATCAATCACGTAAGATCTAGCACTACAACCCACGAAAATTTTTAAATTTGCACAAATTTCAACTATAATTCAAACTCAACCATCCCCCCCTTAAAAATGTGGCAACTCCTGATTGCCATAAATATAAAGAAAATAAAGGCAAGGGAGATAAGAAAACATCCCTGAAAAATCGACAGTTGAGTCTTTCCAAAATGTTAGTGCAATAATCCTTCGTCTTGAACTCGTGATTGGAATTGTCTTTAATTAAAAATGATTATAGGCAATTGTGTTGCGCACAAGTGCCCGGTGGCACATCGTGTGGAATTGAATCGGCCGGATTGCGGCTCATCAAGAGGTTTCCGGACTGCGGCTAAATTGGGTCGGATTGCGACCTCGATCGGCGGAGATGAAATCGTAAAATTGGATTTTCTGCACATTAACACACACATAAACGCACCACGACAATTGACACAATAAAAACAAAAATAAACTAAAAAAAATCGAAATAAATATTAAAGAAAAACTAACGCTTGGGTTGCCTCCCAAGAAGCGCAACATTTTACGTCGCATGCTCGACGCGTTTCAACGATCAATACTCGACTTGTGGCGGATCACCTAACTCCACCATGTTACTCGCTTGAAACTCCTTCTCAAATGTTTCGTTGGGGTCCATAGTCGCAAGGTCCACTCCAATGTCACGAAAATCAATACCAAATAGCTCGGCTACCTCCTCCCTGCTAAGAAAATCATTGTCGTGCTCGACGTTCATCTCGTCCAAAACCGTTATGCTCTTAAGCTCTCGGACGCATGCATCTACCGGGTCAACGAACGAACATTCTTCTTCTTCCATCAACGGCGCAGGGCAATTATTCACATCTCGCAAAGAAAAAGTAACCGTCTCTCCCAAAACAGACATGCTCATCCTCCCTTTGTTCACATCAATCACCGCATGGGAGGTAGACAAAAATGGACGGCCTAAAAGAATAGTATGTCCCTTTTCCTCACTCGACATCTCTCCAACATCTAAAACTACAAAATCAACTGGTATTATTAATTCACCTACTTTCACCAAAACGTCCTCTACAATTCCCAATGGTTGGCGAATTGAACGATCCGCTAATTGGAGATGCATCCTTGTCGGCTTCAATGGTCCTAAATCAAATTGCTTATAAAGGGAATACGGCATTAAGTTAATTCCCGCGCCAAGGTAAAGCATTCCACGCGCTTGTTGCCCATTCTCCAATGTAATATTGACACAAAAGCTTCCAGGGTCCTTCTCCTTCGTAGGCAGTGGTTGCGTGCATAACGCACTCACCTCCTTCGTTAGAGGAACGTACTGATTTATCTTCGAACGCCTATGTCTTGTAGCAAGCTTCTTGAAGAACTTCACATATGCCGGCATCGTTTTGATCACATCCAAAAGAGGAAGGTTGATGCTGACGTTCTTCAGCAAGTTGTAAAGCTCCATGAACTTCTTATTTTCTTTTGCTGGTCGAAGACGGCTTGGAAATGGAACTTTTTCGACTATCGGTGAAGTGAGAGTCTTGTTGGTGAGCTTCCCCTTCAAAGATACTGGAATGTAAGGGTTTGGTGTCTTATGCAATTGTTCTATCGGCTTGGATTCATCTCCATTTGGCGATGCCGGTGTTGGACTCTCCATCATCTCTTCATCCCCTCCGTCGACTCCATTATCGATCACTTTTCCACTGCGTAGGACTTTAATCGCTGAGGCTTGCTCCGTTTGACTCGGAATCTTGTCCTTTTCCTTGTTTGATCTCGCAATGTCAGTCTCCATTTGTCCTATCATCCTATCAATCCTCTCCACACTCTTAGCAAGATCATGCACTATCTTAGAGACACTGTCAATATTATTCATCTTGTTTGAGAGGTCGTCTATCTTTGCATTCACTTTTACAAGTCCCTCTCTATTAATGAGCGTCTCAGTCACTTGATTTTGTTTCCAAACCAACAATTGATCATTTGATTTAACCGGATTTGACGTCTGCCCCTTCGTAGCCGGTGGTGGTGAAGGAAGGTACTGTGGATCGGTCTGTGGCTTCATCGGCACATAATGTGGGTTCTCAGGACCCCACTTGAGAAAGGGAGAATCACGCTGTGTCTGAAATTGGTTTGTGGGTTTTTACCCAGAATTGTTGTGTTGGAAGCTTTGCACGGCGTTGACCTCTATGTTCGATTCATCATCAAAAGTCACTGAACACGCATTCGCTCCATGTCCAAATGCTCCACAAATTCCACATGTCTCTTGTGAAGGTTGCGATTGTTGCTTCATCATCATGTTCGTCAACAACTCCACTTGCTTTGTAAGTTTATCGATCTTGTCATCCTCCGCTCGCGCAACTGAAACCCCATTCACGTTAAGTTTTCGAGGCCTTGAACTTGTTTGCCTCGACTTGTCACTTATTAATTCAAAAAGATCTTGTGCTTCCTCCGCGGTTAAACCCCCAAAATCCCCTGCTCGTGTTTCCACTTGTTGCTTGAAATTCGGCAATAATCCTTCATAAAAGTAATTATTGACCATTTTGTCATTCTTACCATGGTGTGGGCATGCATTTAGGAGCTCCTTAAAATGATCCCATGCCTCGTGAAACGATTCGCCATCCAATTGCTCGAAGTTGGAAATTTCCCTCCTCAACTTTGTCGTCGTTTGTGCCGAGTAAAATCTTCCCACAAATTTCTTGTAAACCATCCCCCAATTTGTTAGGGAATTAGGTTGAAATTGATTAAACCATCGTTTCGCTTTATCTTTCAGGGTACTAGGGAAGTATCTCATTCTAAGCTGTCCTTCACTGAGTCCTCGATCTTGAATCCCAGATAGTGCTATGTAAAATTCTCGAACGAACTCGAGTGGGTCTTCATTCGGCAAACCATACAAAGAAGGTAGTCTATTCAAATCGTTGGTCCTCAAGTTGTAGTTCCTAGCTTCTTGGCCTAAAACTATCGCTGAGCTATATGGTCTAATGGTTGGACATGCGAGATCACCTTGTTTTCGTATGTTTTGATATCGAGGGGCATGTCTTCCTCCAAAATTCGCATGTCTCCATCCAAAATCGTCCCTATCCTCATAGTAATTATCTTCGTTAAACTCGTTCTCATCCTCATATTCATCGTCTAGTGCATCGTCGTCTTCACCATCATAGTACTGCCGTTCTCCTCGTCTATTTTGGAAACGGTTCGGTGCTCGCTCCTAATTTAAATTCTCATTGTGTTGTTGGTTATTTTGGGGCTGGGGCCCACCATTACCAACTTGGTTGCGTAAGAACTCCTCGTTTGCACGAGCGTTGTATGCTTGAGCTTCCGCTCGATTCCTAAAGTGTTGTGGACGGTTGACTTGATTTCCTTGAATCACTGCTTGACGATTATCTTGGCCATGGGGCTCCCCGTTGTTTGGATTATTGAGGAACTGGATTCTTTCTTGATTCTCTTCGTTATTGATTCTTTGATTGTTTTCGTCGTTATGCGCTTGATTAGGATCAAGAATCGGTGGATCTTCTTGACGATTGTCGTCTTGTGGGTCTCCAAAGTTTAGATCATCGGTAGGTGGCATCCCATATGGTTGGTATAGTAGAGGGGTAGTATTGTCATTTCCTTGCCCTCGGCCACCATTCGTTCGTCCTCCTCCTCTTCCTCCTGGTCCTCGGCCTCCAATAGGGGTAGTGTTTGACATGTTGACCGAATTTGTATTACGATTAATTGCGTCGGGGGAATGAAAGAGTCTTATCGGTCTCCCAACTCGTTCAATGTTGTCTATATATATAGCAAGTTCGTTTCTAAGACTTCGACGTCCTAGCATCAACAATAAACAACATCAACGCATCGAGTGGCAAACAAATAACCTTTATACAAATAAATGGAAAAGCATAAAATAACACGAACACACATTATCAAAACCTATTTCAGTCCCCGGCAACGGCGCCAAATTTTGATTCGAGCTTTTGTGTGTGCCTACTTTATAAATAATTGTCAGAAATTTAATAGGTTGCCCGCAAGAGAACGAGATCGCGCGTAGGTTGGCAAGCTTAACTCGAGTCGTCTCTCAAGGACTGACGTTCGGGATTTTTAATGTTTGTTTAATCACAATGTTTAACACGAGAACTTGTATAAATTTGGTTTTTGGAATTATAAACTACTAATAAATTTAAAAGCATCAACTAATTATGATTAACTAATTAACTTAATCTAAGCTTGAAAACTAAATTATCTAAGAATTATTAATCTAGGGATTTTAAGCAAATAAATTCTAAATTAATTAACTAGCATGCATCAAACTACTATGAACTAAATCTAACATATGAATTCTCAAGAACAATAAGATCAATCTCAAAATTCTCAAGTAATAACATAACAATAACCAATTATCAACTAATTATCAAAACTAAAGCAATAATTAAATTAATCATGAACAAATTATCACCAAGCATCAACACGAGAATAAACGCAGCGACTAATTAATATTAAAAATAAAATTCTAAGGTCCAAAGGTTCAGCGATTCAATGGTTCAAACGATTCGAAATAAATTAATGAAACTAAAAACTCAAACAAAATAATTAAACATAAATTATCGGGTTGTTGGTGGTTGCTCTTCGTCGAAAAATCGGAACTTGAACGAACGTCTTCGTCTTGGTGTTTCAGATCTTGAATCTTCGACGTGGATCATGAAAATATGTTGTATGGTGTTGAAAATAGGTTTCTCAACCCTAGTTAAGTGTTTTGGGTTGTGGTTCTCTCTTTAATCCGAATTATGAAGGGTTTATATAGTTATTTCATGACTTGGCGCACAAGAAACCTTAAAATCTGAATTCTGGGCCGTCGCGTCGATGGTGCGTCGACTGACGCGCGCTGGTGCTCGGCGTCGGTGCTGCCTGGGTGTGCGCATCGACTGGGCGGGTGCGTCGACTGGGTGTAACGGGTCAGATGGTCCAACGGGTCATGACCCATTAATCTGGCCTAACACAAGTGTTTGCCTAAGTTTATTTATTCCAACTTTTTTAGTTCTCGTTTATCGGCATATAAAATTACAGACTTAAGTATCAGAGGTGCTACGCCGGGGTCCAGCTTAGGTTTTGTTTTGTAGGTCACTCAATTCGGAGGAAGTAGTTCAAAGTTCAGTGACCTTATTGGTGAAACAAACTTTATGGTCGCGTCATCTTTTAATACTCGGCTTCTTGACCTTTTTACGATTGATTATTATTATTTTTTATTCTTTTCTTTTTGCTGACAATGAATATTGATTTCTCTTATAAAACGGGTAATGAAATTTGCCAACGAACACATGCAAGTTGTGTGTGTGAGAGAGAGAGAGTGTGTTTAAAGTGATATTTCTTCTTTGAATAACATCGTATGAAAATTTATTTTGCAAGAAAAATTATTTTATTTATAAATTTCTAAGATCTTAAAATTATGAAAGTTCTCTTTATCAGGATTTTCTATTTGATAAATAATATTTTTCTTATGACACACGATTATATTATCAATAATAATGTTGATGTGCAAATATTAAAATAATGTTTTACTTAAAATATATATTATGATTAATTATGTATATTTCCAAAAGCTTGATTAAAAATATATATTTAATGTATGATTTGTATCTTTTAAACTTGTTTTTTTATTAAAATAATATGCTAATTAGTTATATATATATACACACACACACATTAATATTTTAGATTTGGAACTTATGTACAACATTTTTTAGTGTGTGTGTGAAATAGAAAATATATTGAATAAATGATTTAAGTGCAAGTCCAAGTTATTTTTTTATTTTATTTTTTAAAAATTATTAGGTTTTAACTATTCACAATCAAGGAATTGCTAAATCCACCGTCTACTTCTTTTATTTTTAAAAAAATAAAATTGTAAAATAGCCCCAATAACTTAGAGTGTTGGCAACTTAATACCACTAAAAATATTTGGTGGTATATTTATCTGATAACTTATAAAAAGATAGAAATCTAATCCCAATTTTGTTGGAAAAAAGAAAACTCGCCGGATTCTTTCAATTTCCGGCGATAAATGTTGACTTTGACCAATTTTGACAAATTCAATGCTGATGTGGCACAAAAGAATTAAAAAATATATTTAAAATTAGAAATCTATTTTAAAAATCTAACATTATTTAAAATATAATTTTTACAAAAGATGGAAAATATAATATAAAATATAATATTTTTTTAAATATGCTAAAAAATTATTATTAAATTATAAATTAAAAGAGAACTTGAAAAAAATATTTTTTTAATATTTTTATATTTTAAAATGTTTTTTAATATTTATAATATTTTAGGAATTATAAAATGATTTTCTAGATTTATCCTAAAATATTCTCTTTCATTTTAAAATTGATTTCTTCTATAATTAAAATATTTTCTAGATTTCTTTAATTATGTATTTTAATATAATAATTTACATATTAAAAAACCATATTTATTACTAATTGTTTTCACATACTTCAAATAATTCCAATTTTTATAATATATTTACTCAAACTTTTTGATTTATTTTTAAATAAAATTTATTAATATATATAATAGTTTTGGATTTCAAAATATTTTTCTAGATTTTGTTTCAAATTTATATTTTAATAGTATTTTTTAGCTATTTAAAAAAAAATCTCAAATTTTATAATATATATTTCATCTTTTTGTTAAATTTTGTAATTTAAATAATTATTTAAAATTTAAACAAATTTCTAAATTTGTAACAATTTTTTTTATTTTTTGTTATTATTTTTGACACAACAGCGTTGACTTGGTCAAAATTGGTCCAAGTCAACATTTTTTTCGCCGGAAATTGAAAGAGTTCGGCGACTTTTCTTTTTTTTTTCCGGTCAAAATTGGGGTTAAATTGCTATCTTTTTATAAGTTATTGGATAAATTTTCCACCAAATATATTTAGTGCTATTAAATTGCCACCACCCCTAATTTGTTGAGGCTATTTTACAATTTAGCCTTTTAAAAACCTAGTAAAACCTGCCCCTTTTTTCCTAACCGCCACTCATTTTCATCTCATTATCTTCTTCCTCTATCTCCCGCTCGCACACACCAAACACACACAATCACGCACATGCGCACACACACAAACAAAAGATAATGACACACACACACACAAATAAATTGTAAGGATAGGCGAAATTGACGTCAAACAAAAAATTGAAGAAACAACAAGTTACGGATGCATGTCTCCAACTTCACCCGCACACACCTTCTCCGGGACAAAGGTAAACATGCAAACGGCGACAAACAGTGCCAAAAAATCGCAAATGACACCAAATGACTACAGACAAGGAGAAACGATGACAAATGGCGCCAAATGATGACATTTGCTCCGCACCAGCACTGGTCACCCACTCATCCAAGTGAGCAAACATAAGTTGTCGAGGATTATGGGCGAGTTCCCGGGCTAGCAACGTCCACCCATACCACGTATAATGTGAAATCAAATTCATATTTATCACACACAACTCTTGCATATTAACATAGTATTTAATGCAAGAGTTAAGCGATAAATATACAAATGATGGGTGACAAATACAAATTGAGTGCATGAAGTAGTCGTATAGATGTTAATTATGACATATATAATTTTTTTACACCATAATTATCATCCAACCAACCCCGATATTTTGATGGCCCAAAGCCCAAAGTTGCATCGCACAACCTTTTTTTCTTTTAGTGTATGTATGTATGTATGTATATATGTATATATATATATGTAGAGAGAGAGAGAAGCTCATCTGGAAGTTGGCCAATTCATTGGGATGGGCCAACTCTTGAAACAGATTCATTTGCTGAATGGTGGGGAAAGGTCTGCAGTGTCAAAGGTGA
The DNA here is from genome assembly GCA_014905375.1 of Phtheirospermum japonicum. NCBI lineage: Eukaryota > Viridiplantae > Streptophyta > Magnoliopsida > Lamiales > Orobanchaceae > Phtheirospermum > Phtheirospermum japonicum. Next base: position 68,241 of record BMAC01000163.1, read on the forward strand.
TCAGATGGTTGAAGAAAGAGTGCAACTAATGACTTACATGCTTTGGTGGTTATGTAAGACACGGAACCTTTGGGGTGAAACTAGATACCATTTCGTGTTTCTTTTCATTTCGATAGAAAATAATGAAATTTTTTTAAGAGAGATGAAACTTTTTTGTTGAGGATGTGATTGGATATGAATATTTTATTTAAGGGGAATTTACAAATCTGCCTATTTAAGAAATATAAATTTAAAAAACACGATCACTTCAAAGAATTTACAAATATACGAATATAACTTAAATAATTTCGCATGTACGAAGAAAAGCTTTTTCAAAATATTCGCTGTCAACCCACCAAAATCTGCTATACAAATAAAATCTCTTTCAAAACCATTCAATATCAACCCAAATTCTGTTATTTAAAAGAGGCATATCAACTAAAATTAATTAAACCCAATTGCGACTTGAAAATATTTATGCCCTAAAAAACCAAAATTACGATTTGAAAAATATTTTCCCAAATACTGAAACATGTTTTAGAAGAGATACCTAAACAAACTATATATCAGCCCAAGCTGCGTGTTGAAAACGTTTCCTTAAATACTGCAACTTTTGAAACAAGTTTTAGAAGAAATAACCAAACAAACTATATATTAACCCAAACTTGAAAAATATTTTCCTAAATACTGCAACTTTGAAATTATTTTTTTTAGAAATGATACCCAAATACCGACTTTGAAACAATATCTTGGATGCAGGGTAGATTTGAAGGGATTCGAAGGAAATGAAGGTCGGCGATAAAATCAATCAAAACCATTAAAAAAAATAAAAAACCTAAAAAGTACGTAATTAGTTAAAAATAATAAAAGAATATAGTATATTTATAAAAACTTTCAAGTGATCGTAAAATTGTAAAAGAAAAAAGATAAATTAGTATTTCTTATAATTTCCCTTGAATAAATGAATAGATATAGATAATTTCCCAAAAGACTTTTTAGACAGGCCCAATTCAAATTTGTTTATGTTAAGTAGGGCTACATATGACGTATTTGAATCATCTTCTTTCCCGATCCACAAAGCCCAACTCTCTATGAAACCATTCAAAAATTGTGGGTTTTTTCACAATTTAATGTGTTCCAGAGATGTGATGGATGTTTATGGGGCACAAGAATTTTTAGCTTAACTAAATGGTTTAGGAGAAAATTTAAAGTTAATTAATATCAAAAAATATATGTGTTCATTCTTACCTTTGCACAAATGCGAAAGAGAAACGTTTAGTATGTGTTTCTTTATTTTAAGTTAAACCTCACTACATATGTGATGGGACCAAAAAGATTGGTGATTCAAGAGTAGAAAGTACTGACCTCAAATATGCAGTCAGCGACCTGATCAACCTTAAATATGTGAGCAGCGACCTGATAGATCTCCAAGAAACTCCTGGCGACCTGATAGATCCTGCAAAACAAAACCCAAGCCAGGCGGTGGACAGCCCCGACGTAAGCCCTCCGATGCTTAAGTTAGAGAGTGTTCGAAAGAGATGCGAGAGCTAAACGTAGGATGAAATCAACTTAGAGAGAGAAGAATGAGGCCTGAGTCCTCTTTACATAGATAAGAGAAGTGTTCCCAATCTAGGGTTCTCATCTCCTATTAGAACTATAATTCCATAAATAGCGACCGACTCAAAATTAGGATTCCTTCTATATGTTAAGTTTCCATATATCTAAAAACTCTAGATAAATTAATGTAATAGCCATGCACCTATAACCATGTCCATAAGTGTAATCCGTCGGGACCCCATAAAATAACCCATAGCAACCCAACAGGGCCCAAAATCATGAGATACGGCAGTGAGCTACTACCCAATGCCAAGCTGTAATAATATCACTTATATCATAAGAGCTCGCCACCTCACATAAGAGCTCGCCACTCTTTATACGAGAGGTCATCGCTCCCCAGGACAGCTCGCTCATCTTCCAAAAAGGATTGCACCTTCTAGAAAGTGAGGTCGCTAACTAATTCCACATAATTACCTGCATGTCGCCGACGTGAATATTTGATGTCGTATTAGCTAGTCCCTCACATTCTGGTTGGTTGAGGTAAGAAACCAAGTAGAATGTAATCATGAGCTAACCCCAAAAGTCAAATAATCATGCTCCTTGAAAAAGGCGCGAAACCATCAGCCATCACTTCTTATTTAAGAACATTAAATGCGCTTTTGCAATATATCGGATTCGCGTCACCGGCTCCTTTCCTCATAATATATTTAATCATGTGGGCCAAAATGAGAGGCCAACAATAAACCCTACCAACTTTCCTGTCTATCGAAAAACTCTTATGTCCCTTCAGCTTTTTTGCGCCGCTCCCTATACACGACACCTTTTCACCTTCAACATCCACATTAACACAAATACAAATCTACGCCATTTTTCATCTGCGAAAATACCATTAGATTTCTGCATAAATCACAAGTACGATGAACTGCACCAAATTCATCAATTCATCATGATAAGTAAGTCCCTCTAATCAACTGTCTCAATTGTTTCATTTCTCCATAAATTGTTGTTTTTGCTGTGTGGTTTTTTTTTTTTTTTTTTCTATTTCTTCCCTCCCCATTATTTAACTGATTAATGATGAACATAGCTCCACCTACCTCATATTCTCAAAACCCTGATTTCTGAAACCTAGATGCGACATCTGAAACTGACTCTATGGAAATTCCCCCAGTTCGCCCTTGGAGAGAAAGAAATCCTCCTTTGCCCCGACCCGGCTTGACTGATGAGCTGGAGGGGAATATTTCTTGGACCAAGCTTGAGGCTCAGACCAGAAACCTGAATGAATCCCTGAAGGCATACCTTTAGCTCAACCAGAAATGCCTTCAACCTCACAACCCGAATTTTTCTTTACTAACCTCGTAACCATTGTACCTCCCTCAGCTCATGACAGCCTACCTTCTCTTCCACAAGCGACCCGAAAAACTATTGACAACCCCTGGGTACTTTCAGATAGGAGCAAACTCAAAGATTTTACCAAAATCCACAATCCCCCTGAAACCGTTAAGTTAGTTTTACCCGAAGCCGAGAAAACCGACCCAGACCGTCCCCCTCCAAGCCATATCACCTACTTTGATGAATTTCTGAAAACAGGGGTTAGATTTCCCCTGCATACCTTTTTGATCACAACATTCCATAAGTACAAAGTTCCCTTAATTGAGATGACCCCAAATTCTCTAAAATTTATGTATGGGTACATAATTCTGTGTAAATTTACAATGTAACTCCTGATGTAGATTGTTTCCATTTTTGTTTTCAAATGAAAAATCAGAAAGGCTCCTTTTACCTTTCTTCGCATGAAAAGATACGCTTCTTCGTAAACCCCTCATCCAAAGTTCATGACTGGCGAGCTAAATTCATTTTTCTTTATTCTACCGCATCATGGCCATTCCTCACTGAATGGCAAAAAGTAACCCCTCCTCAAAATGCAATACCCTCTGAAAAGGACCAACCAAACCTATACCGTAAACACTTAGCCCTGTTTACAAAATGGAGTAAATGCCCTTACAACGTAATGAGACTCACTGATTCGGAGAGGCTATACATTTTTGCGGGCCTTAGACAGCGACCTCTGGTACTAACCAGACCAGAATTCGGTAGGTTTTATCATACCTTATATCCTTTTATGTGCAACCTTGTATCAAAATAGATACTAACCCATTTTTTCCTTATTGCAGAGAAGATCATTTATAGATGGATGTCTTCGAGCTCAGAGGGAGGATTCATGATTTAAGCAGACTCTAGCCCAGTGGTAACGTCGAAAGTTTAAGCTCCTATCATAGATGTCGACAAAGAGATAGAGCTCGCCTTAGCTGCAAAATATGAGCAAGACGGGCTAGCTGACTCCGAAGATCGGGTACCACTGCGAACTGTGTTGGAGAAAGGAAAAAGGAAAAGAGTAGCTCACTAGCAAACTCCCGCACAATATACGCCTCCAGCCTCTAAATGTCGATGCACTCAGAAGGCAACTACTTCGAGTCCCCTGGATCTGGAAAAAGGCCTCGCACAATGTCATGATGCCAAACAAGTTCAATCCCTCCTCCAAAAGCAAATGTGGACATAAGTTATTTATGTATTTCTGATCTTATACGATACAATGTTATTAATTTTACATCTCACCCTACTCATTATATATATTTTATGACTGCAACCTCGGACGACTTCTACACCACATCGTACACGCTGAGCTCAACCGCCCACTTTACCAATCTCCCCGACATGTTTGGATTACTTAACACCTGCTTAAAGTCTATGTTAGGCATACCTTAACCTTGTGACCCAAGAAGTAAGGTCGGAGCTTCCTCGTCATATGGATCAGTGCAAACCCTCCTTTCTCTAGTTCCGAGTAATTTAAATAAGCTCCCCTTAACATCCTACTAATATAATAAATAGGCTTCTGCACGACTACATCCTTCATCATAAGCACTGAGCTTACCGCGGCCTCTCCAACAGATATATATAGTATCAAATCTTCACTCAGCGTTGGCTTGGTTAGCAATGGGATCTTCGCCACGTACTCCTTAATCTTAACAAAAGCTTATGTTGCCTCTTTTGTCCACTTGAATGTCGATCCCTTCCTCAACGTTCTGAAGAAAGGAAAACCCCTTTCTGCCGACCTGGAAATAAAGCGACTGAGCCCTGTAATTTAACCAACTAATACCTTCACTTCTCGTACTGTTCGGGGATGAGGCATCTCCATAACTTCTCGCACATTCTCTGAGTTTACCTCGATACCTCGCTCTGTCACCATATATCTTAAAAACTTGCCCGATCGTACCCTAAATGCTCACTTCTTTGGGTTAAGGCCCATGCCATATTGCCTTAATATGATAAAGGCCCTGCGTAAATCACCCACGTGTGAGTCCGACTTTTTACTTTTAACCAACATATCATCCCCATAAACCTCCATGGTGGACCCCAGCAGGTCTCTGAACATCGTATCCACTAACCTTTGATAGGTCTCCCCTGCATTCTTCAATCCAAACGGCATAGAAAAGAAACAATAAGTACCTATGGAGGTGACAAAACTCACCTTGGGCTGATCTTCCTTTGCCAATGGGATTTGATGGTATCCCTGCGATGTGTCCATCATACGTAACGGTTCGTAGCCTGAAGTTGAGTCGACCAGCTGGTCAATGCGCGGTAATAGTTAGTGATCCTTTGGACACGCCTTATTCAACTCACGAATATCCACGCACATCCTCCACTTCTGCCCAGGCTTTGATACCATCACAACGTTGGATAAATACACTGGTAATTGGATCACCAGAATGTGTCCCGCTTTTAGCAGTTTCATCAGCTCCTCCTCAATCACTTTGTCTAGTTCCGCCCCAAAATGCCGCCTCTTCTGTCGCACAGGTCGTGCCTCTGGGTCAGCATTTAAATGGTGTTGTGCGATCGAAGGAGACACTCCTGGAAGCTTCTTATATCCAAAGGCAAAAATGTCCCGGAATTCCCTTAGTAAAGCTATGAGTTCCTCTTTCACAACTTCCGTCATTTGAGTCCTAATTCTAGTAGTATACTCTGACCTGCTTTCTTCAAACGAGATCTCCATGAGTACTTCATGAGGGCGGACAGAGTTATCCTCCTCCCTCATCTTCTTTGAACTATGTATCCCCTCTTGCATGTCACCAGCTCGTTCTCTTTTTCCCTCACTCATCCCTTTTTGCACGGTCATCTGATAGCACGACCTAGTGACCTGCTGCTCTGATATAACTCCCACCAGATATTTGATGCTCATGTGGTAAGTAGAGGTGATTTCCTGAAAGGCGTTAATAGCATGTCACCCCAATATCACGTTGTACGCCGAATCCCCTTTGATGATTAAAAACCTAAGGTCCTTCTTCACTCTCAGCTCGCATCTTCCCCATGCCACAGGGAGTGCCACCTCACCTTCAGCCACAACCTGCGCGCCATTGAAAGCATAAATTGGAGTATTCAAAGGCCATGCCTTTGATTCAAATCCATCTGGTCCAGACATTCCCGGTATATGATGTTAACCGAGCTCCCTTGTCGATAAACACCCGTCCAAAATCATATCCTGCCACCTCAGCTTCAATCACAAGTGCATCGTTATGCTCCACCTGCAAGCCACGTCGTTCATCAGGGCTAAATAAAATCATGGGTCCGGATGATGGAGGTCGCCTGTTAGTTGCCGCGACTGCACATGGTCCAGGTCGTGCCACCTTTCCGTGTCTCTTATGCGCATTATTTGTGTCTCCATCCGTTGTCCCTCCAAAGATCATGTTTATTCTTCCTTTTTTATTTCCCGTGGATCTTCCTCGATCATTACATTTTTTTCTTGATGTTGTAGTTCTCTCTCTACCTGACATGACAGATGACCTCCTGGAGGTGGCGGGGGATGTTGTCGTACTGGTTCTTGAGGTTCTTTATCCTTGTATATGAATTCCTTCAGGTGCCCTGCCTTAATCAATCTTTCAATTTCGTCCCGTAAGTGCGTGCACCACTTGGTTAAATGACCATAATTGTTGTGAAACCTGCAAAATAACTCAAATTTTGGGTTTATAGGAATTTGCGTATAGCTCTCCGGCCACCTGATATCATCAGGTATTTGGTGCTCCATGATCGTGAACACCTTCGCTTATGGGAAAACTAAAGGTGTGAAATCGTCTTTTCTCCATACTCTTCTCCTATCTCCCGCCGCTAATTTTTCATTGATTTTGATAGAGATCATCGCAATAAAAACAAAAAAGAAATTAGGGTCTTCCTTGTCGTCCGTTCCAGTGGTTAAGAGCGCGGGAGCAGCTCCCTTTGTTCCTCTAAGCTCTGGACTTTTGGAAATATTCCTCTAGTTCCGCCATATCCAACCCGAAGCGTAATCTGTGTTTCTCTTAAGTTTCCTCGACCTGTATGTATTTGGTACATCTGTCCAAAACATCCTCATATGTGTACGTAGATCACTTAGCTAATGACTTGCGTAAATCCTCCCTTCTTAATCCTTGATGAAACGCTCCTTGTTTCATCTCATCTATGGCCGTAGGCACTTCCAAGGCAGCTCGGGTAAATCGATTTACCTAATTTTTCAAACTTTTTCCCGGCCGCTGCACCATTATGAAGAGAGACTGTGCAGTCTTTGTGTGTCCCTTGGCGCTAGAAAAATGCTTCTAAAAAGCCGCTTTCATGAATTGGAAGCTAGTAATATTTCTTGGCGCTAACTGGTGGAACCAGTCTTGTGCTATTCCCCTTAACGTGGATAAAAAAGCTCAACATGCTACAGCATCCATATACTGTCTTAGCACTGCCTTGTTTTCGAAATCTTGCACATGTCGTGTGGGGTCGGAAAACCCGTCATATTGGAAATCCAATCAATGGTACCCCCGAGGTAGTACTGCCTTCAATATCTTCTTTAATAAAGGATTCTCCTTAGATCCCGCAGGTCCTGTTCCAGCGACCTATTTTTGTAAAGCTCGCAATTCATCCTGCATATCTCTAAATGCGTGGGAAGCCAGCCCCACTTCCTCTTCGTCTCCCTCCTCATCTCCCTGGGCCGACGCTTAAAAGACTTCCTCCGTGACCTGTTATCCTCAATTCACCAATGGCTATCATTATCCTTGTCCTCATCCTGCTGGGCCCGACATTTATAAGACTTCCTCCGCGACCTGTCCTCCTCAAATCTCCAATCTCTATCATCATCTTCCTTTTCCTTCAGACGTTTGTAATACCTTCCACACGATCTGCTGTCCATACGCAACCGATCATCCACGTCCTCTCCGTCAAACAAAGATATATATTTGACTGGATATCTATGTCCTCCTAAACTTCTAAGTAGCTCAGGGTTTGACCTCAATGGTTCCTTCTCTATGCTCTGTATTTGGGCAGCGTTAGTGGTTCTGGACTATACTCATCATCCTTCTTACTATCTTCAACCCTCTTCTGCTCTGTTTTTGGGCAGCGTTAGTGGTTCTGGACTATACTCATCATCCTTCTTACTATCTTCAACCCTCTTCCTACCCTCTGCACCCCCCCAAGATCTCATCCAACCTCTCCGACTTTTTCGGTGGTACCAATCCCATCAATTGCTCGAGCAATCCCTTATCAACGTGACAATCTCTTTCTTTTGGTAACTCCTTCCATTCCTTTTTACCTATGTGTGGATAGCCCTTTGTCTGACCACATCTGGAGCTTTTTTCTTACATCCTTCTTCTGGTTGTTTCATCTTTTTTTTTCCTGGCGAGGGTGGTTGCATGGTGGTTGTTGTTTGGTTTGTGTTGTCCCCTTGTGGTTGTGTTTTTCTTCCCCTGTCTATTTCTCACCGTTCACCCCTTTTATCTTAATATTTTCCTCACCAAAATTCAAATTTCGAGGTGTGATACCTATCCCCTTCATGTTACGCTTGAGAATTTTCTCACACCTTTTGCTCAAGGACTCGATGTCCCTTTTTCCTACAGACGACACAACTTGATACGACCAAAAAGATTGGTGCTTCAAGAGTAGTAAGTACTAACCTCAAATATGCAGTTATCGACCTGATCAACCTTAAATATGTGAGCAGCGACTTGATAGATCTCCAGAAGCTCCTGGCTAGCTGATAGATCCTGCAAAACAAAACCCAAGTCAGGTGATGGAAAGCCCCGACGTAGGCCTTCCGATGCTTAAGTTAGAGAGTGTTCGAGAGAGATGCGAGAGCTAAACATACGATAAAATCAACTTAGAGAGAGAAGAATGAGGCTGGAGTCCTCTTTATATAGATAAGATAAGTGTTCCCAATGTAGGTTCCCATCTCCTATTAGAACTATAATTCCATAAATAGCGACCAACTCAAAATTAGGATTCCTTCTGTATGTTAAGTTTCCATACATGTGAAAACTCTCGCTAAATTGCTGTAATAGCCATTGGCCTATAACCATGTCCATAACTGTAAACCGCCGGGACCCCATAATAACACGGGTCAAATATTTTTGAAAAACAGATACTTTTTAGTACAAAAGTAATACATTATAGTTTAAAAACCAATACATTACAATATCGAGACAAATGGCCTAACGGGTCATAACCCGTCAATCTTGACTAACACAAGTATTTGCCATATTTATGATATCTTTATTTAAAAATTAGGAGCATAACTAAGGAAGCAAACTCTAATCAGAGTGCCCTAATCTCATCATCATAAAATCAATAAAACCTCCCCTATAAGTTATATTAATTAAATGAAAGATGACACACAAGATAATGGTAATTAAAAAAAATAAAGATAAAATTAATTATATTTGTTGTAAATATTCTTTAGTCTACAAATATGAGCAACCAAAACTAATACTTGACCACTCAATTTTTTCAATATTTGATTAATTTTCTCTACTACACATACCAATATTTATCTCCACTCAACCACGTTTTTTGTGGTTTATCTATGATAACTCCACCACCCAACCACAATATTATATAAAATATTGTTTTTATTTAAAGTAATGTATAATTAATTGACTAAATAAATTAAATTATAATCGAGTAAAAAAGTGCAAAATAATAATAAATATATAAAATATGGCAAGATAAAATTAAAATTTGAGTTTTGGTAAACACACACACACACACACACACACACACACACACACACACATATATATATATATAGAGAGAGAGAGAGAGAGAGAGAATTTGAAGAAAGAAATTTAGTACATGATATGTCTACATCGCACGAGCTAGACATATCGTGCACTGACTCTCATAATTATTTTATAAAAATTTTTAGTAAAACGTAAAATTATATAAAATTTGAAAAACAAATTTAGTACACTATATGTCTAACTCGTTTACACGAGATAGACATATCATGTATTGTATCCTCACAATTTTAGATTTTTTAGTACACGATATGTCATATGTCTATCTCGTGTACACGAGGTAGACATATCGTGTACTGTACTCTCAGTTTTTTTTTTTTATTTTAGTAAAAAAATATAATTATAATACACGATATGCTTACCTCATGCACACGAGTTAGACACATCGTGTACTGTACCCTAACAATTTTAATTTTTCTTTAGTATACTATATATTTACCTCGTGTACATGAGATAGACATATTGCGTATTCACGGTTTCAATTCCTTTTTAAAAGAGGAGAGAGAAAGGGTTGGTGATGAAGAAATAAATGAGATTAATGAGAGAATTTATCCGAAAATAAATGAGGTGTCCAAAAAAATCTAGTGAAAATTTTTATCATGTTTATAGATATTCGCTTGTTAAGTGTATTTTATTCGACTAGGTGAGCAAAAAAAAAAATCTCTTTCATTTCCAGTCGCACCCTTGGTCTTCCAAAAAGTTTGCAAACTTGATATAGCTACAGTTGAATCAACTATATAGGGATGGAGAGAATTCCAAGATCTTTAGAAAAAACAATCTATTTTAACGTGATTCGACTATTGCTCAGGTCTGTTTTGATTTTTGAACCTGTTTAGGCTTTAAGGGTCTATTCAGTGGAGTTTTTTTTTTTTTTTTTTCCTTGGTATATTTTGGATAATTGTTTTCTTTGATGTTAAGGCGATTATAGTTGATGTCTGTGACATTGCCAAATAGACGGAAATATATCTCAATCTCTTTACCAAGTGTAATATTTGTTCATTCTTAGTTGTTAGGGCATTCAGTTGTAGACTTTTAGAAGAGTAGTGTGGAGAAAAAGTGGTTTCTAGAAAATACTGAATAGCCGGAAATATCAAAATCTCGATCTCTTTACCAAGTGTAATATTTGTTTAGTCTTTGATGTTAGGGCATTTACAATGGTAGATTTTAGTGTGGACAAAAAGTGGTTTCTAGAAAAAAATTATCATTGTGAGAGATGGTTATGCTTGATATGACAAAATTTCATACAGGTGGAGATAGGATTCAAGACATATAGTAAAATATTAATATGTATGAGTGGTGAAACCTTTAAAATTTATCGTATGAGTTTATCTATTGTAAATAAAAATTTATAAAATTATAAATTTTTTACTTTTAACGTGACATCTGACCTATCAAAAAAAATTCCACATTAGATGCCCTTAGTAGGCCATAACTTTTGATGGTGCTCTGGAACCTACGTGTGCTGTGATCAGAATTCACACAAGGCTCCCAGGTCATTAGACCACCATTTGTACATTTGCCTTGAGTTATTTATGTTTACTTCCGTTTTGAATATATATATATATATATATATATATATATAAAGAGAGAGAGAGAGAGAGAGAGAGAGAGAGAGAGAGAGAGAGGGGTAGGGGTAGTTCCTTGAACACGAATTTCATCTAAAGAATCAAGCAAGGTACATTTGACCACAATTAAACCAGGTTCCAAAATAAGAATGAAAAGAGAAGCCAATTAAAAAAAAGAAAAAGAAAAAACTAGCTTTAACAAACTCAATCAACAACTAGCTTTAACAAAAAAAAGTGTGAACCAAACCATCATCAAAAGCCAAAAGGAACAACATATTCTTTCCCAAACAATTTCTTCAACAGCATCATCAMGTGCCACTTCAAATGTCGAGCTCTCATCTATCATTTAAATTACTCATCGCATAGCAATCTGTACTCCATTCCTAGGCAACATCAGATAGTTTTTCACCCACATCCGAATTTGACTAAGAACTCCTAAATCATCTCATCACACCAAAGTAGTAAGAAGACGGGTTAAATCTTATAACCATCTCCACTATCATCAACCTGCTCATCCCCTGCATGTCTTCTTGGTTTTGAGGATCACCATCACCATATTCWCCCATGGACGGTTGTTCTTGCGGCTGCTGTTGGTTTTGGCCAATCATTTGCATTAAAATATGCGCAGGCTTCAAGTTACAACAACCATTATCTGAATTAAGTGGAGATTTCTTGGACTTCTTTGCATAAAGATACTCGAGCATGTTAAAATAAGGACATGTTTTGGAATCCTCCGATCTTTTCTTGTTGCTGTATTTTACTCTCTTGTAGTATTTATTTATATTCTCCCATTTTTCTTTACACCTCTTAGCACTTCTTTCATAACCAAGCTTTCTTCATACAAGATGAGATCTCTTCCCACAACGGCCCTTTGGGTCCATTATCTTGGTATTTTAAGTCAAGATCAGTTTTAAGCATAATCAAAGCTTCAACTTCTGCTTTTGGCCATCGTGAAGAACTCGTTTGAATAATATTCTCAGCAGCACTATTATTTTGTTTCTCGGTGTGAGTAGAAGTTTGAGCTACACCGTTCTCTTGTAAGTAACTAATATTCTCCGGATTACTCTCTCTTTTCCCAGCAGGGTTATCAAATAATGGATTGAGAATTTCCGGCACGTCCAATGGGAGTGTCGTTTGCTGTGTGATTTTTTGCAAGAAAGCAAGCACAGCCGCATCTTTTGCCGTCGCAATTGCTCTTTCTTGGGCTAAATATTCTTGCTCTCTCTTAATTCTAGCCATTTCTTGCACCTTCCACGCTTCTTCTCTAGCTATTCGATCCTTTTCACATTTTTCTATGGCTTCTAAAAACTTGTTTTGCAAATCCTCTTGCTTCTTTAGAACATCATTCATCAACCTCTCAAAATAATCAGCTAGCTTCCTTTTTTTCTTGACACTCCCTTCGGACTCTTTTCCTGATGAGGACGCCGTGGATGTGGAGGCAGACATGAATTCAGCATTGCGATCTTGGTTAAATGAACAGGGTATAGGCAAATCTTGACTACAACTTATGCGATTTTCCATTGGAGTTGTTGTTGCCGGAGTTGTTGTTGGTATTGGTATCGTTTCCATTGTGTATGAGTGGACTTGGCCCGGGGGAGGTGACGGAACTGAGAATTGGGTATCGAAAAGCTCTAATTGCTCAAAGAACCTATAGTTGTTTTTGCTGTTATTACTGGATCTGCCATCTTTAGTTCTCTTGTGATACTTGAAGATATTTTCAAATTTCTCCTTGCATTTCTTCGCACTCCGATGGTATCCAAGCTCACCTAATTTCCTGATAACAACAAATTATAAACTCCATCGACTCTCCTCTTAGCAATTGTAATTAAAAAGACAAAAGCAATTCATCAACTTCATCACAATTAGAAGAAAACTTGGTCAAACCTCTTATTAAAAAGGCCAAATAACTAAGCTAAAACAAGTAAAGTCAACAAAAAATGTGCACGCGGTAATATCATTTAGACTAATGTACAAGCAAAAAGTACACAAGGCAAAAAAGCCAAACCATACAAACTTTAAGCAAACCAATTGTTTTGTATCATAACTCCAAGTTCAAAACACAAAGCAAATTTTTTATTAAAATTAAAAAAAAATAAAAAGATCGGTGAAATGAAATAATATACCTGGAAACTTCATCCCAAAGAGGAGATTTAAGATTTGAATCCCGAAATGATAGGTCCATATCAGACCTTATCTTGAGCAAAGCCAAAGTTTCGTCACGTGGCCACCGATTTCCTGCTGAGTTACGGTCACCGTCTTCAACAGGACCGCCACTGTCACCCTCATTTCTGACCCCATCTGAAGTTGAGCCGCCGCCGCCGCTATTTTCCAAGAAGACTTCACTCTCCAACATCATTTCAATTAACCTGGCTAGTTTTAAGGTAAAAACTGAAATCGAGGTTTCAATCTTTAATTTAGTTTTACCCCATCAATTTTTTGAACCCTGCGGTGAAGGTGTCTATAGCACTTAAGGTAAAATAATTTTCTTTTTGTTGATTGGGGTTGGGTTGATTTCAGGGCTTTTATTATTTATTAAATAAATAATATGTTTTTTATTTAAAATTGATAAAATAATACTAAAACAAAAAACATTGAAAAAGTAGGGCACCATGCCAATGGGAAAGGTGTCCCGCTCATATTCTAAAAGGTAGGAAAGAAAACCGTTTTGGAATGTGAGCGGAACGCCTTTACCAGTGTCGTCCCGGCCTTATAGTACATTTTAGAAGGTATAAATAAATAACCGTTATAGAATGTGAGAATGAAATGAAAAAAAAAAATTAATTGACATTTTCACAAAATTAATAATTTTCTCATTTACAAATAAAAATAAAATCAGTTTATTTAAATAATTAACAACTAAAAAAGAAACGAATAAACTCGAATTTTCACTTAATGAATGTTTCTCACAAAATAAATAAATTAAGACTTTTTTTCACATTATTAATAATTTCATATAAATTTTATTTTTCACATAATTAAGAATTTTACACAAAATAAATCAATTGACATAATAAAAAAATTAATTTTTCACATAATTAATAATTTATATGTTTGTGATTTATTTTGTGTAAAACTCTTAATTATGTGAAAAATAAAATTTATATAAAATTATTAATTATGTGAAAAAAAGTCTTAATTTATTTATTTTGTGAGAAATCATTAATTAAGTGAAAATTGAATTTATTCGTTTCTTTTTTAGTTGTTAATTACTTAATAAAATTGATTTTATTTTTATTTGTAAATGAGGAAATTATTAATTTTGTGAAAATGTCAATTAATTTTTTTTTTCATTTCAGCCTCACATTCTAAAACGGTTATTTATTTATATTTTCTAGAACGTACTTTAGGGTCGGGACGCCACTGGAAAAGGCGTCCCGCTCACATTCTATAACGGTTTTCTTTCCTACCTTCTACAATGTGAGCGGGACGCCTTTCCTAGTGGCGTCCCGCCCTACTTTTTCAATGTTTTTTGTTTTAGTATTATTTTATCAATTTTGAATAAAAAATATATTATTTATTTAATAAAACCTTTGGATTCCCCTTCTTTTATTCTCTCACATTTTTTTTTTTTACCCCTTCTAAGTTTGAATTATTAGGGTGGTGAAATTTTATTTTATTTTATTTACCCTTCTAAGTTTGAATTATTAGGCCGGTGAAAGTAGGGTTTCGTCAGGCCTCAGAGTGGGATAAAGAAGGGCTATGTTCAAGTAAGGTCAAAGTTAGATAACATGACGTGTGGCAGCAATATTGGTTGGAAAAGTGAAACAATTAGTGTGTCACAGCCTGTACTGTAGAGGCAATTTGAGACATGGGCAGTATTGAGTATTGGTCATGCGGGTACGGCACAAAACTAAGAATTATATTCTGGGTCTAGTTTGTGTTGCGAGTTGGGACCATTATTGAGTCGGCAAGTATGGTTGATTTTAAAAACATGCCGAAATAGTTTGGGGCGGCCATTGCAAAAATACAGTGGCTAATACCAAGTGGTAAATTGTGACCGTGTTGAGATGAAATAAAAGAAATCTGCCCTTCCATACCCATGCCCAAAACTTCTATCTATTTGCTCCTTGAATTTCTAAAATTCAAAACTTTGCCATGTTTGCCCTACCATTCAAAATACATAATATCGAATACTCGTTTGTTTTAAAATTCAAAAATCAAATACCCAATAAAAATATCTTACAATTAAATAATTAAACATGTCATGAATTCGAAGGTTTCGTCATCACAAGAGGAAAAGGGGGAAAAATTAGGGTTTGGAGATTTTGAGATCGATCTTGAGAGAGAAGGAACAAGAGCCAGAAATAACTGGGAGCGGGTTGAAGCCACAAATGATGACTTGGAGCGGGTTGAAGTGGATGGGTCGGTGCAGGCTAAAGCGGATGGGCCGGTAACTCCAAATTAAATAAACGACAATGGGCTTGGGCAAGGAGTGAGCAAGCGGGCTTTTTAATCCTTAATATTTGGGCTTACATCCTCCTATTTGTTAATTGTGTTGACACCTCGCTGAGGTGTCAACTTGAGAAAAATTCAAATGACATGTGTCATTTTAGTATAATTCTTAAATCTGATGTGGCAATTTCGTGTTCATTTACACAATTTCCTTCATTTTATGAAAAAATTGTCTAGGTATAAAATGGAACTTTTTTTAGGGTTTCATTCTCTTTCTTTTTTCCTTTCCTCTCTATTCTGTCAGCCGTCTTCACCCTAGAACCCCTCCTCCCGTTTCTTTTCCCTGCCTTACAATCATTCCCACGGCTTTTGCAAAAAAAATGTTGCCACCGACCTTCTTTAAGGATGTTATATTTCCAACTAATTATTCAATGGTTAGTAGTTTGATTTTTGTTCTCTATTTCTCCATATTTGTTATCGGGTGCGTTTTATTATTATTATATTTATTATTGGGGGGGGGGGGGGAATCTTAAAGAGATGGGTTCCAGCAATCGGAGTGGGCAAGGGAGAATCCTCTCAAAATGCGGTTTTTTACGCGACTTTGTATAGTTTACTTTCGAATTTTACTTATTTCCAGTCAAAAAATAATTTCAATACTTTGATATTTATGGAGAACTTGACTGAGATTTGGATAAATCTGTTATTCTCGGATGCTTTTTTTTTTTTTTTTTTTTTTGTATGTGTGTGTGTGTGTCTGATAATACAATTTCTTGTGGGTTCGTTTTTTGTTTTTTTTTTTTGTAGGTCTGTGAAATTAATTCTTCGGGAACTCATATCGTCTAAAATATTGGGATAGATCGAATGTTTTTCCCTCTGGACTTTCAATTTATTTTAAAATTTTCTTTCGTTCAGTCGCTAATTCTGGCTTTTTTTTTCTTACAGGTTGAATCAATATATTTATGATGTACAACAATATGTTCAGGATCATGTTCGACTGGAGGTTTGACAGCGTTGAAGGCGCTAAACGGGGAGAGGAGCAGATTGGCGCAGAGCTTCGAGTATAACTACGGCGATTTTATACCCATTTTGCGGCCGTTTTTGAGAGGGTATCTCAAGATCTGCAAGGAGGTGAAGGAGAAGCGGTTGCAGTTGTTCAAGTACTACTTTGTTGATGAGAGGAAGTAAGTTGACCATTTTTGAGAGGAAGTAAGAGTTTGGCAAAATCTACGCGTTGCAGTTTTAATTTCTTTGAGATTGCCTTTTTTGCTGTAATGCGTAGGTTTCTGAGATTGCCTATTTTAAGTCTGCTGTAATGCGTAGATTTCTGAGATTGGCTTTTTCTACTGTATTTTAATTTTAAGATTGCTTGCGTTTTAATTCTTTTGCTGTAATGCGTATATTTCTGAGATTGCCTTTTTCTGTTGTATTTCGTTTTAATTCTTTTGCTGTAATGCGTAGATTTCTGAGATTGCATTTTTCTGCTGTATTTTAATTTTGAGATTGCCTGCGTTTTAATTCTTTTGAGATGATTTGTATTTTAATTTTGAGATTGCCTGCGTTTTAATTCTTTTGAGATGATTTGTATTTTAATTTTAAGATTGCCTGCTTTTAATTCTTTTGAGATGACAATAATGCGTAGATTTCTGTGTATTTTAATTTTGAGATTGCCTGCGTTTTAATTCCTTTGAATTCTTTTGAGATTATTTGTTTTAATTCTGCTGTAATGCAGATTGTCTGCGTTTTAATTTTTGAGATGATTCTTTTGAGATGACTGTAACGCGCAGATTTCTGTGTATTTTAATTTTGAGATTGCCTGCATTTTAATTCTTTTGAATTCTGTTGAGATGATATTGCAGATTGCCTGCGTTTTAATTTTTGAGATGATTTGTTTTAATTCTGCAGATTGCCTGCGTTTTAATTGAGAAATTTTGAGATTGCCTGCGTTTTAATTCTTTTGAGATGATTTAATTTTGAAATTACCTGCGTTTTAATTCTTTTGAGATGATTTGTTTTAATTCTTGCCTTTTTCTGCTGTATTTTAATTTTAATTTTGAGATTTAATGCGTAGATTCTGTAGATTGCGCCTTTTTCTGCTGGGTAGTTTTGAACCCTGGTGTGGGTTTGTTTCATATTCTCCACCTTCCGTCACTGGACTACTTATATTTCTTGTGCAATTTTACTTTTAATAGGAGTTTGTTTATTTTCCTTTACTTTTACTTGCTTTTACTTGATAAATAAATTTGTTTATTCTCCCTGCTCCTAAATTAATTGAGCATCTCCACATTTTTCCGGGAACTCAGATCTCCTTGCTTCAATTGTTAGTTTTATAGTACCTATTAATCGTCAATTGATAACGTCAACACACATTTATATTCTTAATGAAGTTGTTATTGTAATATAAAGAGTTTTCACGAAGTTAATCACCTGTTTATTTTTATTTTTTGTAAACGGATTAAAAAGATGAGATATCTTTTGATGAATTTAATTGATTTGGAATTTGACTACACCATAATTAACGAATTTGTTTTGATAGAATGATAATGTTTTTGACGTTATCACCTTTTTATTTTTCTTAAACTATGAATTTAATCACCTTTTTATTTTTTTTATTTTTTTTAACGGATTACAAAAGATGACATATTTTTTCATTAACCAACAAACACTATAATAGTTTATAATTTTTATGGGAATTTGATGAATTTAATTGAGTTGGAATATAACTATACCATAATTAACGCATTTGGTTGATGCCTTTATTGGAAATAGTATTTCTTCCTTAATTATACGAGAATCATTTACAATATGGAAATTAATAAAACTATTACTAACTATATATAATTTGTTGCTAATTATATATGATATAATGAATTAAAATAGTATAATTTGTTGCTGATTATATATGCCATATATAATTTGTTGCTGATCAAATTCTCTATTTTTATTTCGCATATATAATTTGTTGCTGATCAATTATATGCATTAATTTTCATATAATATCGTATTATGAGAATATTAATATATATTAGTATTTTGTAGATTTTCATTACAATCAATTTAACAATGATTTGTATATTTTCGTTAAAATTAATTAGATATTGATTTAATAATTAATTATGCCATATGTATTCATTATGGTCGTTGCCCTTATACGAGATTTTATCACATTGGTATAGTTACGTTGCTATAATTACGGGACTAGAAAAGAGTAATTTTTTAATTGATAACGTCCATAATCCTATATATTCTCATTAAATTAATTGTATAGTTAATAGTTACTTTCGTATAATTAATCATTTTCATAATTATAATACATACCAGATATATATTCTTACATAATTAATGTAAATTAATTACAATAAATAATGTAAATATACAATCAATTATTATCGTATTATGGTAATATTAATATATATTAATATTTTTTTAGATTTACATTAAAATCAATTAGACATTGATTTGTAAATTAATTATACCATAATTAAACACTGTTCTTGATGCCTTGACGGGAAATAGTATTTCTTGATTAATATTGTCCATAACTAATATGGTTGGTTTTGAAAATAACTATGGTTGATCAACATATTGATCAACCTCAATTTCCCTTGATTTGATATCTTTACTTACAATATCCATCAATGTGCAAGACTAATTATTCCACATTCCATATGCTTAAATTTTCATGCAGTATTCTACTAACTGAAATTAATTTATTTTACAAAAATATCATATTTTACACTACAATATGGAAATTAACAAAACTGTTACTTAATTCTTAAAGTATTTTCATGTATTTATATAACTTAAAAATTTAATTTCTATATAAATAATGTATAATCACTTTTTGCTATATATATAAAAAAACCACTCATTTTTTTATTACCTTTATTACAAAATCAAACAAACAATGGATGTAAGTCTTCATCCCCAACTTGCAATTAATCAAAGTATTTGTGTTGCATATTCTAACAAGGACAATTTGGTTTTTTTTTTTTTTGAACCCTTTAAACTACTTCGTTACGTTAAAATCTTTAACTCCAAAAAATCATTTACAAAATTCATTTATATATGATACTCTCCCATTATGTATAATATTTTCTTTTCATATTATTTCTATGTCATCATGAAATATACGATCGGAAGTTATCTTGCCCACGAAATAAAGTATTTATCCACAAATACTCAACGATCAATAAATTGGTTAGTATTTTTAACGTTAACATGTTAATTAATATTTTCTCATTTCCAAGTGATGTATTAAATATATTGTTCCTATATATTCATTGTTGTACTAATGTTCCTATTTTTTCTCATTTGAATTTATATAATTAAAGATATCTCATAGACTAAAATTTGATCTTCTCTAACAACATATTCCAGATACTTTCTCCAAATTTCTCGAAGATGCACTCCCTGTGCACATCGATCTAAGAATTTGGCATGATCATTCATGGTCAGTTGCAATGAGCAAGATTAATAAGAACGTCGAATTCAACGTCGGGTTGGATCTTTTTATCCAACATAACAATATTGAAATCGGTGATCAAATGGTCATTACTTATCGTGGTGCATTGGTATTTGATGTAGTAGTTTCTACCAATTTATTAAGTAATATATAATAAATATAGAAATTTCAATATTTATTTATAAAATATTTTTTTCATATATATTTTTTTATATATATTTTATAATTTTTTTAAGATTCATTTTATATTCTTATATTTATCTTCGAGTTTATTAACTTTGTATTAATTAATATTTTAATAATATACAAATCATATGAATTATTATATTAATTTTATAACTTTTGAAGATTTATTTTACGTTTATATATTTATCACTACTTTTTTATTTCTTATTAATTAATATTTTATTAATCTGATTAAAAGAAAAGAAAATGAAGGTAAAACACATATTTGTCATCAATTTAATATTTAAATAAAGTAAAAATGATAAAATAATATAGAATCATGCCATGTCAGAAAAGAATCCGATCAAGCTTTTTTGTACCTTTTTTTTTGGATAAATTAGTTAATTAGCAGATATGATTTGATGATGGCCAATTTAACGTACCTTTAATGAAATGTGACTAACATAATGGACCAAAATAAAAAATTTCCCAATTTTTAATTTTCAATTTAATATTTAAAATTAAAGATAAATGATAAAAAAGAATTGAATTACACCACGTCGGCAAAAAAGCGCGATCGGGCTTCTTTTTTTTTTTTTTTTTTTTTTTTTACCTTTTTTGATGATTTGATCAACTTAACAGATGTTTGACGATAACCAACATCATGTACCTTTTCTAAAATGTGGCCAATATAGTGGACCGAAAATGAAAATTTTCCTCCAGTACGATATCCATCTTCTCACGCAAGAACATTTCCAGACGCCACCCAAAAACAACAAAGCATATAATTTATCTGTTTACGCCACCCTATGTTGTGTGTAAAATACTGAACGGATCACTCGATAATATTTCCAAAACGAAGAAAAATATGAGCAGTCTCATTCCCATTTTCTAGAAGACAATTTTGTGCCCGAGAGTTTATATTATGGCATGGTTTTATTCCCAATATAGATCTCATATTTCATCTACAATTATATAAAAGAATACTAATGCTAATTTCTTCTTCTGTCAATGTTTATGAAATTTTAATTTATAGCTTTTTTAAAATAATTATTGAAATTTTAAAATTCAGAATTGGTTAATTTATTGTCGTCATCTGATTATCGATATCATATAAAGGATTAAAAATTTTATGTTGTGACAACGATAGTAATATTGTTAATAAGATTGCAAATGTTGTTTACAAGGAATTTTTCCAAAATCTGAAGTGAATAATTTCAATAAGTTGTATTATTGAATATAATTTAATATTTATTTTTTCGTTTTTGTTAGTATGATTTTGCTCGATATGCCCGCGTAAACGCGGGTATCCGAACTAGTTAATATTAATGCTTGGTGGCTCAAATACCCTTTTAGTTTTAGTTGTACAAGTGTCATGTTTTGTTTGGTCATAATTCCCTTAAAAGGTGAATCAAGTTTGGATGATTTTGGTCTCCCCTCTCCCTCCTCTCGTTATTTATGTACTATGTGATGCATGAGAATGGATAAGCAAAAATTACATTTCAATTCTACTTCCTTCCTCAAGCATTCTACTCTCTCCCAATTGCTACCATTTCTATCTGCAGAAATAATTACATTTCCTCATTCGAAAATTACAAGAAAAATACCAGAAAATTAAAAAACAATTTACCCACTAAGCCCAATCATTACAATTGGTAATCAGATCCTTCGATCCTCTTGAAATGACAGAAATCACCCGTTTCAAAGACTTGCAAGATGCCCAGAAACGTTTGGATCAAATCCTCCAAACTGAAGCTGTAAAAAGAGAAGCAACCGAGATGAAATACAGGAACAAATCAGTGGCATCAATACATATATGACAAACAAACTTGAGCACCTTTCCCAAACTCTAGCATCTATTCAGCTGCAGCTATTAAATCTAGATAAGGGTTCTAAACAGAATGAAGAATTGTCAATCCTAGGGGAACCAAGTTTAGGTTGGTCGTCTTCTAAATTAAACCCCAAGCAGCGATTCACAGGTCACAGAATGATTCAGGACCGTTCTTCTTCTAGCATCATCAGTCCACTACCCAAGCTAGAATTTCCCAGATTTGATGGTTCCTACCCTAGGTCATGGATTCTGAAGTGTCATGGGTATTTCAAGCTTATACCTAATATCCCTGACAACGAAAAGGTAACCCTAGCATCTATGCATATTGAAGGTAAGGCTGCACAATGGTACCAGCAGTTTTCTATGAAGCAACTTGACCTCACCTGGTCCCAATTCCTAGAGGTTGTTTCAGCCAGATTTGAAGAGATAAAAGAATCCAAAGTCATTGCTGAGTTTAACAAATTAAGGCACACACATTCATATGCAGATTATGTGGAAAGATTTGAGGAGTTAAGGGCATGTATGCTTTTATGCAATAATGGAACTTACTTAGAAGAATATTTCATTGCAAGTTTCATAAGTGGATTGAGTGAAGAATTGCAGGCATTTATGCAGATGTTTGAACCCAAGTCCTTACAACAGGCCATTGAACTTGGGCAAAGACAGATACATACACTGGAATCTTTGGCCAAGAAATTCAAAACACAACCCAAACCTACTAACCTTTTCAACCCTAAGAGGGGTGACTCCAGCACTATACCAAAGCCACCCCAAAATGCAACAAAACCACAGCTCAAACTTCTCATTGCCTCAGAAATGGTAGCTAGAAGAGAGAAATGGATTTGCTACAACTGTGATGAGCTATTTTCAAATGAGCACAGATGCAGGGATAGGATCTCTTATATGGTAATGACTGAGGAGGAAGAATTACATTATATGCAGGGAGGTGCTGAAGAACAAGAAAACACTGAATCTATGGAAGAGATCCAAAGGACTTTGAATTCAATATCAGGTGAAGGAGGGGTGACTACTATGAGGCTAAATGGTTATGTGGATGATGAGAGACTGCACAATATCATTGATACAGGTAGCACTTTGAGTTTCATACAAGAATCTAAAGCCAAGAGGTTGGGCTATACCCTGGAAAAGGCCAAACCTATTTTGGTCAAGGTTGCAAATGGACAAAGAATGATCAGTTCCAACAGGGTGAATGGTTTTAAGTGGAAGATGCAGGGACAATATTTCTCTTTTTCACCAAGGATCCTAGCTAATGAGGGCTGTGATTTGATACTAGGAGGTGATTGGTTGAAGTCTTGCACTCCCATTGAGTTTGACTATGATCAGATGACTTTTACTATCAATCTCAAGGGAAAAAGTGTCAAAATCCAAGCTATTACTGCCCCTACTGAGTGCCAAATGATCTCAGGTCCTACCCTTTTCAAAATAGTTCATCAGGAGATACCTACTCAGAGGAAATGTACTGGATTAAGATGAAGCCAGAGATGGAGCATAGTAAGGACAATCTAGAGGACCTATTGCTGGAGTTTCAGGATGTTTTTGAGGAGCCTAAAGGATTGCCACCTCTCAGGGGAGTTGAACATGAAATTGTATTGAAAGAAGGCAGTAACCCTAAGCACCAGTATCCCTATAGAGTATATCACAGCCAGAAGAATGAGATTGAAAAGATTGTGAAGAAATTGTTAGAATCTGGTGTTATTCAGAACAGTAATATCCCTTTTGCCTCCCCAGTACTACTAGTCAAGAAGAAGGCTGCTACTTAGAGGATGTGTGTGGATTATAGGTTTCTTAACAGTTTAACTATCAAGCATGACTACCCAATTCCAGTTATTGATGAGTTATTAGATGTGCTACAGGGAGCTAAACATTTTTCAAAAACTGATCTAAGGTCAGGGTATTTCCAGATTCTGATGAGGTCTTAGGACAGATATCTTACGACTTTCAACACTCATAATGGGCAATGTGAGTTTCTAGTTATGCCTTTTGGGCTTTGTAATGCCCAATCTACCTTCTAGTCATTAATGAACCAAGTTTTTCAGCCTATGTTGAGAAAATCTGTGTTGGTCTTTTTTGATGATATTCTCATCTACAGTAAGAGAAAGGAGGATCACTACGGGGATGTGAGGGAAGTTATATGCCTACTTAGGAAACATTCACTCTTAGCAAAAAAGAGTAAATTCCAGTTTGGACAGGAGCAGATTGAATACTTAGGCCACATAATTTCTAAGGAAGGGGTGGCTACTGATCCTAGCAAGATCACCAGCATGATGAATTGTCCTACACCAACCAACATTAAACATCTCAAAGGAGTTTTGGGTCTTACTTATTACTATAGGAGGTTTATACAAGGCTATGGGTTGATTAGTAAACCCTTGACCAATTTACTCAGAAAAGGGGGTTTCATTTGGTCTAGAGAAGCAGAGGCTTCTTTCAACCATCTTAAGGAAGCTATGGTTACAGCACCTGTACTAGCCCTCCCAGATTTTTCAAAACCATTTATCTTGGAGACAGATGCTAGTGGCAGTGGTTTAGGGGATGTCTTGATGCAGGAAGGGAGACCTATAGCTTTTATGAGTAAAGCTTTGTGCATGAAGAATCAGGGATTATCCACTTATGAAATGGAGTTTATGGCTGTGCTGATGGCCATCCAGAAGTGGAGGCATTACCTACAGGGGTATAAGTTCATCATCAAAACTGACCAACAAGCACTTAAGCACTTGTTGGACCAAAGGATCAGGAACCCAAAGCAGCAGAAATGGATCACCAAGTTACTAGGGTTTAACTATGAGATACTATATAAAAATGGTGTGGAGAACAAGGTGGCTGATGCCCTTTCCATGCAGGATCATTCTGAGGAGCTGAACTCAGCTATTTCGGTGGTCACACTAACATGGGTGCAACGAGTGACAGATAGCTATGAAGGAGACCCATTCTTCACCAAAATCTTGGTAGCAAAGTCAATGGACCCACAGTCATACCCAGAGTTTGTAGCAGAGGGTGGTATAGTGAAGTTCAAGGGAAGGATAGGAGTGGGTAATAACACTAAGCTCAGGGATACCATACTTGATGAAATGCATAACTCTGCTAATGGGGGACACTCTGGTATTCTAGGTACCTACAAGAGAGTTAGCAGGGTATTTTACTGGCCCAGATGAAGAAAGAAGTTGAAACTTGGGTCAAACATTGTGATTTTTGTGCTAGGAGCAAGTCAGAGGGAGGTGCCTATCCTGGCTTATTGCAGCCTCTACCTATACCCCACCAAGTTTGGACCCACATATCTATGAATTTTGTGGAAGGGTTACCTAAATCATTTGGTAAAGATGTGATCTTAGATGTGGTAGACAGGTTCACTAAATATGGACATTTCATAGCATTGTCTCATCCTTTCACAGCTATAACTGTAGCTAGGTTATTTCTGGACTTCATCTACAAATTACATGGGCTACCTCTACATATAGTGACTGACAGAGAAAAAGTGTTCACCAGTGCCTTTTGGAGGGAGTTTTTCAAAATTTCTGGCACTCAATTGGATTTCACCTCAGCCTATCATCCTCAAACAGATGGACTGACAGAGATAGTGAACCAATGTTTGGAAAACTACCTAAGGTGTATTGTTCAACAGAGTCCTAGGGCTTGGACCAAGTGGTTACCATTAGCAGAGTATTGGTATAATACTAATTATCACACCAGCCTCAAAACTACCCCTTTTCAGGCCCTATATGGCTACCAACCCCCATCAACATTTTTGGAAACTCAAATTGTTACACAGAACCAAGACACAACATATTTTATCAAATAAAGACAGAGATAAATTCAAGATCTCAAACAGAACCTACATTAAGACCAACAACGTATGAAATTCTTTGCAGACAAAAAGAGGAAAAGAGACATTTTGAGGTCGGAGACTGGGTGTATTTAAAACTCCAACCTTTTAGACAAAACTCAGTTGTACTTCGAAAAAACTTGAAACTCTCAGCAAAATTCTACGGGTCATTCTAGATCCTAGAGAGATTCGGAGAGGTAGCTTACCGTTTGAAGTTGCTGGAAAACGCCCAGATCCATCCAGTGTTCCACGTGTCTCTTCTGAAAAGGAAGATGAGTCCCACAGTGCTACCCGTCTCATGCTCCAAACTGCCGAAAACTGGTGAAGATGGAGAATTCCTGATTCGTCCTGCAGAAACAATCGCTCAAAGGTTAGTACGAATAAAAAGGGATACTGTTCAACAATTTCTAATTAAATGGTGCTACAGTGAGGATGGGGACTTAACTTGGGAGGTCGAGGGTTATCTACGCAAGAAATTTCCAAAGTTTCATCCTTTGGGACAAGGATCTCAAAATGGGGGAGTGTACTGTCATGAATTCGAAGGTTTCGTCATCGCAAGAGGAAAAGGGGGAAAAATTAGGGTTTTGGATTTTGAGATCGATCCTGAGAGAGAAGGGATAAGAGCCACAAATAACTGAGAGCGGGTTGAAGCCACAAATGATGACTTGGAGTGGGTTGAAACGGATGGGTCGGTGCAGGCTAAAGCGGATGGGCCGGTAACTCCAAATTAAATAAACGGCAATGGGCTTGGGCAAGGAGTGAGCAAGCGGGCTTTTTAATCCTTAATATTTGGGCTTAGATTAATATTAATGCTTGGTAGCTCAAATACCCTTTTAATTTTAGTTGTACAAGTTTCATGTTTTGTTTGGTCATAATTCCCTTAAAAGGTGGATCAAGCTTGGATGCTTTTGGTTAGCCCCCCCCCCCCCCCCCCCCCCCCCTTCTTGTTATTTATGTACTACGTGATGCATGAGAATGGATAAGCAAAAATTACATTTCAATTCTACTTCCTTCCTCAAGCATTCTACTCTCTCCCTATTGCTACCATTTCTATCTGCAGAAATAAATATATTTCCTCAACCGAAAATTACAAGAAAAATACCAGAAAATTACAAAACAATTTACCCACTAAACCCAATCATTACAAAAAATTACGAATACAATATAATAATACACTACCACCTACAACTACAGTAAAAATCAAAGGATTTTGAATCTTATAACAAATAAGAATTCTTACTATTCACAGAATTCTGAATACCCTAAGATTCTAAATACCAGAATTCAGAATCCCAATAAATGATAGTCCAAACAGGCCGATGAATAACAACTAAATTATGAAAGAATTATGAATTGAGCAGAGAGTATCAAGATGAAACATGAGACTACTTAAATCAAAACTGTATTATCCAACGTTCAAAAAACATTACTCTATTTATTCGTAAGTTTAGAAGAGTTTGTGACTTCTATCATTTGTTATCTTGTATCACATGCATTAGTAATTTTTATCATTTTTTCACATGCATCATCATCTCAAGGAGTTATTGGTATTTTATTATCACATGATGTGTTATATCCATATATTTATAACACTCCCTCATAGACATAGCACTATAGTAACTTGGATAGTGTAAAACCTTATCTAAAAAAACTCTATGGGACAAAACAATGATAAGTGAAAAAGAGAGCATCACTTGATTCCAAGTTATATACTCAGTCTGCCTCAATAAAAATCTTATAAGGAAAACCTTGTGTGATAAAAACATGATAAAGAAAAAAGAGTAAAGCCACTCGAGCTCACCCTCGAGTCGATAAAGGTAATCATCATTATAAATCTCGCAAGTGTCGCATCCCAATATTTCGAACATGTTTCCCAATGTTGTCATGGGTAGGGCCTTCGTAAACATATATGCTGCATTACCACATGAATGTATATATTGAATGTTGATTTCTTTATTCTTCTCAACTTCTCCAATGTATGAGAATAGCCTTGGGGGAAAATATTTGGTTCTATTGCTTTTGATATATCATTCATTGACTTGAGCAACGCATGCAGCATTATCTTCAAATATCTCGATCGGGCCTTTGTTGATTGGTAATCACTCCTTTCATGAATGTGTTGTGTTATGGATCTAATCCATGCACGTTCTTTACATGTCTCGTGAAGTGCAATAAGCTCATCATGATTCGAAGACGTTGCAATTGTCGTTGCTTTTAGGAACGCCAAGATATTGGAGTACACTGATCGAAGATTTCTTAGCACTCTAAGAAATCGTCTCCGCAATAGTACGAAGTCGATTGTAGAGATTTAAGTTTTCCCAAGTCGTGTCTCTCGAGGATAGATATAATCGGCGATAAGTATTTTTAATTAATCTCTTGTTAATCTCAATTAAACTAATCTAATATAAGAAAGCATTAATCATTGGTTCGGTTTTGAGTTGTAATCAATTGAAAAGAGAGCTTGATAAACATTGAGGCAAGGAGAAAGGAATTTAAAACTTGCTTGAAAATAATTAGAATTAATGACACAAATTAAACCTAATTAACAACCTTAATTAGATTAAAACTATTAACTAAGAAAGCTTGTAAGTTTAAAAGCTAAAAAGGAGGGAAAGTCAAACTTAAATTCAAAAGAAGTCAAATGCATTTAATAGGTAAAAGTCAAATGTTTCAAAAAGGAAAGCTTCATAAATCTTTTAAAGGCTAAGAAAATGTCTAACCAAAAGAAGTAAAAAGCTTCAACTAGCAAGCTTCAATGGAGTTTCTAAGCAAGAAGAGGAACAAGCTCAAATGTTGAAATAGAAATTTTAAAAGCAAGGCAACAACTTAACTACAATACAAGAACCAACACAAGATCAAATGCAACAACACAATAACAACTCAATATGAAGAACAAGGAAAAATACTACCAATATTGCATTCCAACCACAAGCTTCAAATGTAGAGTACAATCTTCAAAACAAGTAGAAAAACTCCAACTCAATAGCTTGAATACAAGATTATCAACTAAGAGCAACCAACTACACTACCCACTAAAACTAAACTAACTAAGGATTAAAACTAGGGTTTTAAGCTTCAAAAGGCAATGGAATAGTGAAAGTTTGGCTTGGTGGAGATTGAACAAGTACAAAAACCACCAAGGATGGATAAGGTTGGTGGAGAAGAAGGTTGGCTATTTATACAAGAATGCAAGGGCAAAAATGTCAAAACAGGTCAAAAAATCCTACGACACAATCGATTGACTGGTGGTCGATCGACTGACTGTCTCCAGTCGATCGACTGCATCGTCTAATAATGCCAAACCTTCTGTTCCACAGTTGATTCTTCTAGGTTAAATCGATTGACTGAACGACAGTCGATCGACTGAAATTTAGTAGATCGACTGACATGCCTGCATCCGACTCGATTTCTCATTTTCTATGTCCACCAGTTGTCGCTTCTCGTTTGCGCTATGTACCCATGCTTGTCCGTCCAATCTGGGTCAGGTGGAATGATTCCAAATGTACGCGGGCCCTACTTGGTCATCCTACGGCCAAAAATACAGAAAAGAATGAAAAATTACGAAAAACTAATGAAAACCGCGCAAAAGCTACAAAAAATCTAGAACTAACGAAAAAGGCCAAATCGACTCCTAATGCACATAAAATCAAACAAAACACATGCAAGCGCGACACAAAATGGTAACAAAAATACGTAAAAATACATGCAAATCATACACTAATTGTGAAAACATAATCAGTTTGTGATCTTGCTTTATGTGGATATAATAATTAATATGCATCTTCAAAATCGATCATCTCTTATTTTGATTTTTTATAATAAAATAATCATAAATCAATCATTCCTTTGGGATAACGAAAAATTTGTTTGATTTTATTCTAATGTCTGTGCATTGGAGATGAACTATATCTTGCCAATAGATTAGTAGCAAATTCCATATCTGGTATGGTGCAATTAAGAAGATACATGAGTGCACCAACTGCAATCAAATATGGTAATTCAGGACTAATTATTTTTTTTGTCATCTTCACAAGGATGGTATAGATTCTTTTCAATATCCAGTGTTCTACTAACCATTAGAGTATTGGGGGGAGTTGCTTATCCATGTTAAGTCGTTTTAAGACCCTTTTTGTGTAATTGGATTGATGTAAAAATATCCCACTTTACAAGTGTTCCGTTTGTAAACCAAGACAATATTTGGTCCCACGAGATCTTTCATTCAAATTCTCCTTTAAATACTCCACTTCTTGAATATCATTAGGTGTTCTAATTGTATTTATATCATCGAAATAAATGGTAATAATTAAAAGCTTATATGTCATTTTCTTGATAAATAAACACAGACACAAATGATAATTGACATACTTTTCAACAAAAAGTTACTTAGGCAATTACCACATACATACGGATTGATTCAGTCCATATAAGTATCATTGTAGTTTAATTGTACATAATTCCCGGGGCTTTAACTTTAGTGCTTCAGGAACTTTGAATCCTTCAGGGATTCTCATGTTGATATCAGTATCCAATGATTTGTATAAATAAGCCGTCACAACATCCATGAGACGCATCTTGAGATTTATTGAAATCGATGGGCTTATTAGATATTTGAATGTTATAGCATTCATGATGGGAGAATATGTTTCTTCATAATAAATTTTCGGTCTTTGGGAAAAACCTTGTTTAACAAGGCATGCTTTGTATCTTACAATCTCATTTTTCTCATTTAATTCTCGAACAAAGACCTATTTGTACCCAATAGGTTTCACAGCTTCAAGTGTGACAACAATGGGTCAAAATACCTTTTGTTTATTTAGCGAATTCAGTACAGTTCGTATGGCATCTTCCCATTTCGTCCAATCATGCCTCTTTTGACACTCCGATATAGATTTTGGTTCCATATCCTCTTTTCCATTTTCAACTTCTCATGATACGGAATAACAGAATATGTAATTAACATTTTTTATTTTGTTTCGATCCCACATCTTTCCATTGTCAATGTAATCGACATGCACTTAGTCTAATGAGAGTAAGTGTTGGAGCGTGCAAAATGGCATGACCCCATACTAAAATAGGGATCTTTGTTATCATCATCAAGGCCTGGCGATAAGTTGTTGTCTCTTAATAAATGATTCAGCAAAACCATTCTGTGTATGATCATGAGCTACTAGGTGCTCAACATCAATAATAACTACCATGCAATAATCATTAAACACCTAAGATATAAATTCACCAACATTATCAAGTCTAACATTCTAGATCGTATAATCTGGGAATCGTGCTCTCAGTTCGATTAACTGGGTAGTAGATTTGGCAAATGACATATTGCGAGTTGATAATAGACATACATGTGACCACCTGCTAGAAGCATCAACTAACACAAGAAAATATCTAAATGTTCCACTCGGTGGGTGAATAGAACAGTATATATCACCATGAATTCTTTCCAAAAATATTGGTTATTCATTTCCAACCTTAGCTGGTGATGGTCTTATTATTAACTTAACCTAAGAGCAAGCAACACAAGATAATTTTTGAGATTGAAATATCCTCTAATTTTTTAATGGATGACCATTTGAATTTTTAATAATCTTCCATATCATTATTGATCTAAGATGTCCTACTCCTTCGTGCCAAATTTTAAACATTACAGTAAATTTCAAGTTTACTGTAGCGTATGATTCAACATCCTTATACTTATGTAATACATCCCGGATGATAAGACAGGTATTTTCAGTACACATTTATTTCTGGAAGTCTTTGAGGTAATACAGAGATATTCATTATTTTCCTCATTCATAGTTTTAACATGATATCCATTCGTACGAATATCTTTGAAACTTAGTGTATATTTGGTAAGCACAATAAGTTAGCTTATAACTTATTTACAGAGCTTATAAGCTCCATGTATTCAAATAAGTCTTGTTTGGTTGGATGGGCTTATTTGAGAAGTTTGAGCTTATCTCAGATGCTACTATTACAAGCGTTTCAAATAAGCTCGTGGAGATTTTTGATTTTATTCCTCAATTACCCTTTTTATTTTTTATTTGAGAAAACTCTATTATTTCATTATGTATTTAATTTATTTTATTTATTTTACCACTTTAATAATTGTTACTTGAATATCTAAATTCATCATCATCGTCGTCGTCGTCATCATCATCATCATCATCATCATCATCATCATCATCATCATCCTCATTATTATTATTATTATTATTATTATTATTATTATTATTATTATTATTATTATTATTATTATTATTATTATTATAGCTTGACGCTATAAATTGGTATGCAATAGAAGATAAAAAAAAGTTCTCCAACCCATTAAAAGAATTGTGCAATTATTGAAAACTACTTCATATATATATTCAACGAGATTTGTAATATAAATAATAATAATTAGATTTACAATGTTAAAATCATGTAAAAAATAAAATAAACACTATTATTTTAACCATGTTCTTTTATTTTGTATTTGAGTAAACTCATTAGCTAAATTTGTCAAACGCCTTTAGTTATATCAGCTAACTTTTCAACTATCAGCTCACAACTAACTTATCAGTTATCAGCTAGTTTTTTAGCTACCAGATAGCTTATCAGTTTTGTTCGCCAAACATACTCTTAATAGTCTTCTTTTGGACTTTAGAGCAAGCAATGCATCACGTATCGTGAGTTTTTTTTGCCTCTGAGCATACAAAACTTGCTTTTCCATACCCCTTGACAATTTTTGCACTGTCAGATATTATATTGACTTTCATTTCGTCAATTCTCAAATGAACAAAATACTTCTTCTCTTTAAGTATGGTATGCATTGTAGCACTGTCCGCAAGACAAAAAACACCATCTTGAGTTTTGCGTTGAAACATATTTATGATCTATTTTGATAAGAGAGAAAACAATGTGAACAACATATTATTTTAACAAACCATAGTTATGAAAGTACACATTTAAAAGATAGTTCATCACTCACAAAAGGAAAAACATTTGTACACATGGAAAATATCACATAAATATGCATACATGTAAGGAACACTCATACTAAAGATGATAGACAACATTCATGCAGTTCGAGAATTATTCATAGATAAATCTCTTATTAATACAATCATTTTCATCTTCATGATTTACCACCACATAATTCTCATTCGTAGGAGTTGCTTCATTGAGGCCATAAGGTAGATCATCAGAATCACTTGTGATAAATTTTTTTTTTTTTTTTTTTGCTTTTCTCTTTTTAGATTCTCGATAAATATCAGCAAACACTAGTGCAGAAACTGCATATCCAGAAGGGTAATTTTGCCTATCCAGAATGCCTTTTTGTGCCTTCTGTAGTGACATAGTTCTAGAAAGTCTGTACTTTCCAGATCATTATTTTTAAAATACCGCTCTGGAAAGTATAGCTTTCCAGATCGATTTTTGGAAAAATTGTTCTGGAACGTACAACTTTCCAGATTATTCTTTTTAAATTACCATTCTGGAAAGTATAACTTTCCAAATTGGTTTTTGAAAAAAACATTCTGGTAAGTTTTACTTTCCAGAACAGTATTTTAGAAATAACGATCTGGAAAATTTCACTTTCCAGAAAAGAATTTTATAAATAACGATCTGGAAAGTTATACTTTCCAGATCAATTATTCACTAAACCGTTATGGAAAGTGTCACATACCAGAACAATATTCTCGATTATACGTTTTGGAAAGTTTTGCCTTCTAGAACATCATTTTTAGTATATGTTCTAGTATAAACACACTTTTATAACATCTTTTCCCAAATGTAAAACATCAAATATACAATACTATTAAAAACACCAAATCCTCATTGAAAATATACTTCACCAAATACAACATCTCAATCCCTTCAAAGCACCCCAAAACAACAAAAAAATTCACAATATTCATCAAGTGTTCAAAACAACAACCACTACAAGTCAAATACAAAAAAAGGTTTCATCATAGATATTTGTTTTTCAAACCAAAATAAAATGTAGTGCGCACCCTCAAGTAATGACCTCTAGAAAACACTCGGCCCAACGTCTATGAACTACATCAATGTCATCGTCCGAATAAGGTCCCTCCATATTGAATACCTGCACGCAATACACATAATTCAGGCAATACGCACAACTCATCCCAAGATATCAAGTTTTGAATTAATGCAAGTTGACTGGGATACGATTTGACTTCTACAACAAAATGATAATAATTTTGATTTATTAAAAGTACCTTTTCGAARGAGTCAACAATATCTAATTTGATGATCTCAAGCATATGTCGCATAACAAAGAGCCCGCATTCATCAGCCTCACCTTGTTTGCAACACTAGAAATAAGTAAATAAATCAATTAATATTCAACATATAAATCAACATAATTTGATGTAGACACAAACGCTTTCGGCTTTATTTCAAACATTTTTTCAAATCTTAAAGTTTGCTATACATCAACATAAATTATCTTTGGATAAACCCATTCAAGCTTCTTGAATTGTCGTGAGTGCGTCCCTTTCATTAATTGGTATGCATTGAATGCTCTATATCAAAATAAATTAGAAAAGCATCAAGTAAATGACAAATAAAACTAATGCAAAGAAAATTATAAAGAAAACATACGTCTCTATCTTAGAGGAAATATTTTCCTTTGGTTTTCTTTGGAAACAGCAAAACCAGGCCACATAATCGTACTTGGGGCAAAGAACCATCAACTGCCAATGAGTCCTACAAAATATGAAACAACACATAAATTACTAGAACAAGAAATATCCATATTATTAATTAAAGAAATTTCTTACCCATAGATAGGTGCAAGGAAGCACTCAAAATTCCTTTCTCCAATCCTTTCTTGTAGTGTTTCTTCGATATTGCCATGCTAAAGATCCAATTGACTTATCACTCTAAATTTATCATTTCTCTATGATGATCTTAATACGTTATACAGATACCTACAACATTGTAAGTGTTTAAAAAGTTTGTATGGAGTTTGATATTGTTTTTAGGTTCAAAAAAATTAATTGTAAAATTTAGAGGCAAAAGAATACGTATTGTAAAATCGCATGACCGAAATCGAAATCTTCCGAGTTACTAACATCCCCATGATGTCCTCTTGATTTATTTACACTTCGACTGTCTTTAGACTCACAACCCCGGCTTCAATACATATATATTTTGGTTGATTAATATCGGCTGCCGCAAACCACAAAGTTTTCAGCACGTCACTTTGAGTCTTGGATGCGAATTGGGGTTTTGGAAATAGTTCCCTTTGAGAAATTCCCTACAAAAATAATTATAATATGTTAGTTCTAAATAATTATTAGAATTATAATTATTATTGTTGTTAATAATAAGAATTATAATTATTACTATTGTTAATAATAAGAATTATAATTATTACTATTATTAATAATTACTATTGTTAACTATTACTATTGTTAATAATTACTATTTCTAACTATTACTATTATTAAGATGCTAAAGACTTAATTGACCCGGAAGCTATCAGAAAAAAGAAATAAAAGAATCTGATCAATTTTTTTTTCTTTCCTTTTTTATTTTTTTACAACAGTAGATGTGAAGTTTTCATTTTTCAATAAAATTAGCATTATGGTACTCAAACAGATGAAGACGCAATATTTAATAAAGCCAATTAGATTTGAAAGAGAAATAATTAACAATGATTTCTGGTTGTGGTGGAACAATAACTAGAAGCAGTATTTTCAATAATTAGATTTGAAGCAGTATTTAATAAAGCCAATTTAATATAGCTAATAAGAAGCAGTATTGTTAATTATTACTATTGTTAATAATAAGAATTATATTTATTTACATCTCAAACTATATTTTATATGTTACTTATAATATTTATGTAGATCACATTAAGAGATAAGTACCTTTCGACCAACATGCTCGACCAACGTTCTTGGCCAAACAATGAAATTATTTGGTGCTTCTCCAACCTTAGTGACCTATTTTGTTGGGAATGGAACTTGAGCAAATTCTACTACAACTCGTACCTTTGTCACTCTCACCTCATCAACTTTCATTTTCTTGTGGTGTACAATTGACCCCAAGTCGACAAGACGGCCATATGCAACCAATTGCCTTTGCGGAACCTCAACATATAACTCATATTCATCATTATGTTCATCGTGAGAGGTCAAAAGATCCGGATCCTGATCCGCAAAAGTATTACTCCCTTTTGCACTATTGACTACTGGAGTGAGGGGTTGTCTGACAGATGTGGCTTGAGAGCTCAAAACCATCTGTATCTTCTTCTCCATTTCAGCAATAGTGTTATTGAATTCCGCTTGTGACACCATTCCACTATGTTGGCGTTAGTTTCTGAAGTAGGTACTCACTGTATATCCTTTCCCAAATCCCCTTACACGACAAGGATGATCGATCTTGCTTATTGCAACAGCAAGTAAATCATTTGTGCCACATTCTTTGAAACTGCCGGAGGATTGTTGTTCCTCTAAAGAATCCTGCAACAAATGTAATAAGGTTAATTCTAGTATTTTCTGTGCCGGGGTAGTTTTTGTGCTAGGAGTATTTATGTAATAAGGTTAGTTTTAGAAATTTTGTCTAAAAATAATACATTTTTCTATTTGATAGACGAAAGATAACTTACAATTTTCTCAGCAATAATTCTTATTTCTGGAGTGGTATATTGTCCAGAAGAATTCATGCGCACTCTCTTCCATTTCTTATGCCGAGTGGGGGGAGATGGGGGAGGGATAATCTCCGACGGATCCTGTGAGGCTTCTTGTCTCTCCTTAACCTTATCTTCCATTATTTTTTGTTCCACAAGATTGTAACCCCCACGAGATGTCCTCTGTGGACACTTATTATGAGATTGCACTTCTTGGGCCTTCTTCCTCTTTGTCTGTCATCAAAGTTTCAAGTAAATGTTAGTATATCAGAAGTTGGTGCAGGTGTCCGGTCGGATAGGTGCAGGTGTCCGGTCGGACTGGTGCAGGTTGTTACCATCCGACCGAATTTTGACAGTTTCCAAAGTTGATCCCCACAGTTTTAAAAAATTCTATTTTAGCCTCCAATTTTTCAAAAAATAAAACGTTTATCTTTAAAAGTTGTTAATTGTTCGATTGGGGTAAAACAAGCTCAAAAAGATTCCAAAATTGGTACAAATGTATGTTACATTATTATAAAACACCACTTAAAACAGTTTTACAAACCTTCCATTTTTTTAGAAAATTATATATTAGTCCTCAAACTATCAAAATTTGTATTTTTGACCACAAACTAATCAAAGCCCACCAAAGCATACAATAAAAGTCCCACAAACATTAGCACACAAGTTCACATATGCAAAAAAATATTATCTTCTCCTCTGAAGTGATTCGTAACGCAACGAAAGCATCCCAAGTAACTTTATCAAGGAACTTATAATCCTTCATACGGGGGCTCTTCTATATCACCGTATATGTAATCAGTCGTGAGGTTAGTCTTGAAGACATTCCAACACCCCCCAACATAACTTATCGTATTCTTCTTAAACTTCAATTGCAATTTCACATCACATTGAGAAAACTCGAATTCATTCTCGTCATCAACGATAAAAATATCGAATCTCTCCTATATTATAGAATTAAATTGATTTTTGATAATGAAACAACATTTTGATTGAAAAAATATTAAGGAGAAATGATAAAACCTTCGTACCAATATCCATTGCCAAACCAACTCCTTAGTAGTGGCTGGCACTTGCTTCCAAGAACCGATTAGTATGCTTGGCTCTTTTCGTCCTAAGAAGCCCAACTAAATACTCCAGTTGTCGATAGTCATCTTGTTTGGCCCAATAGCCACAAGTCAATGTTTGTCAATTAAAACCTTCCATTTACCTTGATTTCTTAAAATCATCCTTGCCATGCGTGTTTATCTGCGACCAACGCGAGTACGGGTTGGCTAAATGGAAGTGCCCGGCTGATCGGAAGGTGGAAGCTGACCATCATCATCAATGCCACCCTCCATGCCTGTTTACGCAACGTGTTTACGTAATAAAACTAAAAGATATCAAAATGGGTGATTCATGAATAACATTAACCAGCTTGTTGAAATTAGTACCACTACAAAAAAATCTGGCAATCCTGACGGCCAAATCCGTCAGGATTTGATATACTGACGGTCTCCTGACGGATTATGGCCGCCAGTATTTTTGTGGTCAGGATTGTAGTATCCTGACGGGAAATATAACCCGCCAGGAATGCCGGCGGTTTCCTTGACGGCTTGTGCCGCCAGGAAATGCCCTCCACCTACCCCCGTCTGATGAGGCGGGGACGAGCACGCCTGGT
>BMAC01000163.1:114925-126766 GCA_014905375.1 Phtheirospermum japonicum
GGCGGTCTATAATGCTGACGGCCAAAGCCGTCAGCATATCCGCCAGCAAAGTCGGTCGCCAGTAAGGCCGTCAGAAATGCTGGCAGCTTTTTGGCCGCCAGTAAATCCGCCAGGACAGCCGGATTTTTTTGTAGTGTACAAATATTTGATATATTAAAAAAATGTACAGATAAGAGAAATGAACAATGATATATTAACCAACTAATTAGTACAAATATTTGATATATTAAAGAAATGTACAGATAATTAGGCAATGTGTTTGCCTAATTAGTTGGTATGTTTTCCCAGATCCCTTCACAATGATCGACCCTAATGGAACAAAAATCATTGGTTTCATGTTCTGAATCCATGTCGGGAAGCGACGAGAAAGCAGGAATCTTGTTGATATCTAAAGTTTACACGTCATTATCATCAGTAGATATTATTCTTTTGCCGTTGCAGACTACCGCCAAGTTTTTCCTACTCGGGTCGGTGACATAAAATACTTATTTTGCTTGGCATGACATGGCAAGTTGCTCGCTTTTAGATCCTACTTTACTAAAATCAACCAATGTAACTCTAAACTCGTCTACCTTCACGCATTATTACCAAACCATTTATATTTGAAAATAGGAATCTTGAATTTAATGTAGTCAATCTCCTATATTTGCTCAATAATCCTAAAATATGAGCTTGTTGCACGTAGAGGGTTTTTATCTTTCGAACTTGAGAAATGTATACACTCAGCTTCTAGTGTAACGCCACTATTTTGCATAGTGCTTTCATCATCTTGCTCCTTCGTGTAGAAGGAATACCCATTTATGTCGTACCCTTCCCATGACAAGACGTCGAAATTGGGACCACTAGCTAACCATCTAACTAAATCAGATGTAGAAACATCATTCATAACCTGGCCCTTCAACCAAGACAAGAAAGTATTGTTGTGCTCATTCACCAACCACATTTCAMTTTTCCGAGGGTTTTGTTCCTTTATCAACGCCTTATGTGCATTTAAATAAGGCAGGATTTTAGGAGTATTATTCATAATGTTTAAATGTGCTTGTAACACTTCTTCACAACCAACATTATTCAATTTTCCCCCAAGTGTTCCCTTACCAAGACTTCTACATTCATGGCAAGATTTTGGATGACCAACAGATTTTCTTTCGGACAAATATTAACTACAAAACTCAATGACCTCTTCTGCAACGTAACGTTCAACTATAGAGGCTTCAGGTCGATAAGGGTTCTTGACGTACCCCTTTAGTATTTTCATATATCGCTCAAACGGATACATCCACCGTAAATTCACCGGGCCACATTCCCTTATCTCACTCACTAGATGAATGATAAATGCACCAATATGTCAAAAAAAGTGGGTGGAAAATACATTTCAAGTTGACACAAGATAGTTGCATCGTCCTTCTCTAAATCATCCAACACTTGAGGATCGATGACCTTACTACATATAGCAGTAAAGAAGAAACACAATCTGCTTATGGTGTTTCTCACTTTTTTCGGCAAAATACCTCGAATAGCAATCGGTAATAGTTGTTGCATCAACACATGATGGTCATGAGACTTCAAGCCTAGAAATTTCAAATCTTTCATCGACACCAACCTCCTCACATTAGAACAAAATCCCTAAGGCACTTTAACACCACGTAAACATTTACATAAACTCTTTTTTTCACTTTCCGATAATGTGTAACAAGATGGTGGTAAATAAGTCCTCTTACCGTGAGATAATGGAGCTAAATCCCTTCGTATTCCCATGCCAACCATGTCCTTTCGTGCATTCACACTATCTTTASTCTTACCTTTTATATTGAGAAGTGTTCCGAGAAGACTATCTAACATATTCTTTTCCAAATGCATCACATCAATACAATGCTTCACCTCAAGACTCTTCCAATATGGAAGCTCGAAAAAAATTGATCTCTTTTTCCATAAGCATTTTTCGACTGGATTTTTCTTTTGTGTCTTGCCAAATATCACGTTAATGTCTTTCACCTGGTCATAGACTTGCTCAGGAGTTAATGTCTCTGGAGCTTTTTCTTCCTCTTTTTTCTCATTGAAAGCTTTTCTCAATTGACGATATGGATGGGTTGATTCAAGCCATTTCCGATGACCGAGGTACACTGTCTTCTTGCCATGCTCAAGCTGATGAAAATCAGTGTGCTCTCCACATTTGGGACATGCTTTATGGCCCTTATTACAATACCCGGACAAGTTTTCATATGCTGGGAAGTCATTAATCGTACAGAAGATCATCGCCCGCATCTTGAAGGTTTCTTTTTTGTATGCATCGTACACATCAACGCCTTCCATGAATAAAATTTTCAAGTCCTTCAACAACATCTGAAAGTAGACATCTATGTCATTTTTGGGTTGTTTTGGGCCCGAAATCATCATAGACGGCACAATGTATTTGGGTTTCATGCACAATAATGGAGTAAGGTTGTAAATTACAAGTAGAACTGGCCATGACCTATGTTGGATACTTAGATTACCGTATGAATTCATCCCATCCGTACGCAGTCCCAGCCTTAGGTTTCTTGGCTCGTTGCCGAAATAAGGATATAATGGGTCTATCTTCTTCCATTGAGGCGAATCACTCAGGTGTCTAAGTTTTCCATCATCGATTTTCTCATTGGCATGCCATCTTAAGTTCTTAGCCTCTATTGGACTCGCAAACAAGCATTTGAATCTTGGTATTATTGTAAGATACCATAAAACCTTCGATGGTTTTTTTTTTACCACCATCCCAAATAGCATCATCATCGTTAGTCTTCTTCTAACGTGAAGTTCCACATTTTGGACACTCGTGCAACTTTTTGTAATTTTTTCTGTAGAGAATGCAATCGTTAGGACATGCATGAATCTTCTTATACCCTAGGCCTAGAGGACACAAAATCTTCTTCGCTTCGTAGTTAGATTCTGGCAATTTATTATCCTCTGGAAGAATCCCCCTTAACAAGCCAAGAAACTCCGTAAAACACTTATCGCTCAACCCATGCATCGCCTCCAACTTAATAAGTTTCAATATTGCAGATAATTGGGAATAAGTTTTACAGCTTGGGTAAAGTGGTTTATCGACATCAGCTGACAAGGCATCGTAACTCTTATTTGCATGTGCTTGCTCAAATGCCTCTGCTCCAACATCATTAATCATCTCTTCTATTCTATCGTACATTTCTTCATCGACGTTTTCATTTAGGGCATCTTCGGTCTGGGATACATTTGGCATGTCCGATTCACCGTGCAATATCCATCGTGTGTAGTTCTTGTTGAAACCATCATAAATTACATGTTCTCTAATTTCTCTAACACTTAATCTCTGACTATTCAAGCACTTCACACATGGACAAGAGAACCTCTCATTATTGTTAGGAGCGTGAGTCTTAGCAAACTCTATAAATTCATTCACCCCACTCTCATATTCCTCTGTTGATCGTATACCATTTATCCAACTACGGTCCATACCTACATAAAGTGAATCAAAACCTTCAATACTCGTTTCTACCAGAGCATAAAATCTTATTAATTAAAAGAAATATGAAAA
Source organism: Phtheirospermum japonicum (assembly GCA_014905375.1). Taxonomy (NCBI): domain Eukaryota; kingdom Viridiplantae; phylum Streptophyta; class Magnoliopsida; order Lamiales; family Orobanchaceae; genus Phtheirospermum; species Phtheirospermum japonicum. The sequence goes on from BMAC01000163.1 coordinate 118,470, forward strand.
TTCAAACTAACAAATATTTATCTCTAATATTTAAAATAAGTGAATCATGAACCCAACCACTCTATTTTCTCAAATAATAGGAGAAATAAATCAAATATAATCCGAAGAAAATAATTAATCTCCCTCAAACAGGCCCCGAATAAATGTTACTTGAAGGCCACATTTAATTGATACTACCTTACAGTACATAGGTAGAATGGATTTAACAAATTTTTTACTTATATACTTTTGTATCCATTAAGCTATAATTCCAATTGGTGAGCCATAAAATATAAACACTTTTATAAATGGGTTGCACCCTCTTATACACAATTTTGAGCCTGAAGCTTCCAAAAGTAAAGTCAACTATGAAATTAGCCTCTTATACATAATCCTGTATGTTTCTTAATATTTTATTTAAGAATAAATACTAGGAACTTTCTAAATTTAATTAAAAAAAAATCTGAAAATTCAAACTAACAAATATTTATCGCTAATATTCAAAATAAGTGAATCATGAACCCAACCACTTTATTTTTTCATATAATGGGAGAAATAAATCAAATATAATCCGAAGAAAATAATTAATCTCCCTCAAACAGAAATTGGAACTTTCATATCTTAAATTCTTAACAAGATAACCTAAACTATAATAATCCACTCTATTTTAATGAATTTTATAAATATATCATTTTTGTGACTGCGAGACCAGGGATACATTTTGTAGGTTTTGTAGGTTTCCTTTTGTTCTTTAATGATACATTTTTTAATGAAAAAAACAAACAAATAAACAAAAAAAAATTATAAAACAGAGCAACTCATAAGCTATATATAAGGAGCGCCCTCACTTATTTTTGCCAGAGTCATTTCACATCTAATATAATAGGAAATAAATAATTAGTGATAATATAAGCTAGCTTTAATGCCATTCATAATCTAGCTTTAATGACATTCATTAGTACCCTCCTAAGTAGGAATGGTAAATTATCAGTACCAAAGCCAATATATTCATTATGATGATTATATCCTAGAATCCAAGAAGAACAATTTGACTTCATTAACCAAAGCTTATGAAATATATTTGCATTATAGATAAAACTAGGCTAAAAAAGAAACCTATTCCTCATTACATGTATTAGAGCTGTTTGTTGATGCGTACTTAAAGTGAACACTAAGCACTAGCACAACCAAACTATATTAATTTCCCAGCCCTACAATCATTTATCTGTTCCCATCGAGAAAAGTACTTTTTTATTGAGTTGAGCAAGATTTAAATATGCTTTATATATTTCTACACACAATTATACAAGCATATCAACTCAATTATATAAGTAAAAAAAAATATGAACAAAACATAAACCCAAAAAGAAGAAGAAAACCTGACAGAGATCGCATTCCAAATCAGCAATGGGTTCGAATCTGCAAGAGAAAATGCGGACGATGGACTCAATTATACATCGTCTTCCTCAGGTTTGAGCTGGGAGCGGCGGAAAATTTTTCTTGAAGGGGAAAACTGAAAAACGGGATGAGATGAGAAATATGTTTGACAAAAGCCTTTCTGTATTTTGTTTGAAAAACGGGCTGAAACTTATTGGAAAATTGATTAGTTTAGTTAATTGGTAAATTGAAATCGAGAACGGTATTTTATTTACCATATCAAACTTGGCCATGAAATATTTATAGGATTAATCATCTAAAAAACTCAATTTTCTATAATGTCATTCATCTCATTATTATGTTCCGATAAATACTACAGTGTGTACATGTAGAAGTAATATTATTTTCATAACTTAATTTCATACATTACATAATAACCAAAATGCAAAATACAATAAAAATGTGTAAAATTTCCCCAACAAGTTCAATGTGATGGGCATTGACAATTGTGCTCAAAAACAAATTTGATATATATTTGGCTTAAATCGCATAAGTTTCATTCAAATGCTTAACTACTGCAATGTAAGAGTTTTTTTTTTTTTGATATTTACCACTCTAAGTTTTGTTTTTCTTTCAACAAGACAGTAATCTTGACTATGAAACGACTGCAAATCCTAAACCATAAAATGTGATCTCATATTTAACTATAAATACGACTAGAAGACATTTATAGACCTCCCGTGTAAGTGTTCAATACCTTCCTTGTCCATCTCAGAGTTAGCTGCACAGTTTTTTATATATATTATGATTCAAGCTTTTCCCCACTCCTTAACTTAATTATGGCAAAATGTTAGTAAGATGAACTTCAGCGATGTCGGATATATATGATATACACATTGAAATCAATGAAAATAGCATTTCCAAGGAAAACATAAAAAGATCATATTTATATATCTAAATATAAACCATGTTTCTCTTATCTACTGTTTCTTATGATACAGTAGAACTCGAAGGTATTTATTTCTGTTATTGTGGCTTATAAGACATGATATTATGGATTATACAGTAGAACCATGCTAGCCTCTGTGAGCTTTTGTTGGCAGTTAGTAATATCATGATAAGACATGATATTGTGGCTTATATTAATGAAGCTAAGAGCATAATCAAAAAGAAAAAAAAAAGAATGGAACACAGAGAGTAACATGGACAAATTATCTCCACATCTAATACACTTCAAGGAGAAACTAGTTTTACTTTTATTCTACTGAATACCAAAACTATTTTATACAGAAACAATTCATCTCAGCAAACAAGTCTAAACAATTCACCAACCACATTCTAGTATTACTTACCACCAATATAGCACAATTCATCTCACCAAACAAGTCTAAATAAACTTTCAAAAGACGAGAGCCACATAGCAATCAACTGCAATAAACACTAAAGTAAAACTGCATGTGATTTGAGTTGATGAACAAAGCTATGGCTCACATTATTCTCAAACACATGATGATGAGTCATAAACCTCAAAAATGAAATTTCAACTGCCTGTTCTAACCCCATAGCCTTTTATTCTGCTGAATACAAAAACTATTTTATACAGAAACAAAGGCTTAAATACAGGTTAAATCACAGCCTTCATATTCAAACTTGGAAAAAACAAAGGTCAATTATACAAGTAGATCGACTCAATTATACAAGTAGCAAAAAAAATATGAACAAAACATAAACCATAGAAAAAGAAGAAGAAAACTTGACAGAGACCGCCTTCCAAATCAGCAATGGGTCCGAATATGCAAGAGAAAACACGGACGATGGACTCAATTATACATCGTCTTCCTCAGGTTTGAGATTGGAGCGGCGGCTTGCCAGAGTATGCTCTCAGCGGAGGAATTTTTTTTTCTTAAAGGGGAAAACGGGATGAGATGAGAAACGTCTTTGACAAAAGCCTTTCTGTATTTTGTCTGAAAAAAGGGCTGAAACTTAATGGAAAATTAATTAGTTAATTGGTAAATGGGGATTTAGAATGGTATTTTATTTACCGTTCTATATTGACGGCCTTTCGAGAACCTTTTTTTGTTATCATTCTGTATCGACGATTAAATCCAGAATAGTTTTAACAATACCATTCTGGAAAGTAAAAATATGGGCGGCAAAAAAATTTTATTTACGCGGAGTTTAATTGGAAAAGACTTTTGAGAACGGTTTTACTAAATCCGTTCTGGATTGACGTAAATTCTAGAACGGTATTCAAATAATGTTCTGGAATATACACTTTCCAGAACGTTATTTGAATACCGTTTAATCCAGAACAGTTTTTCCATAACCGTTCTGGAATGTCTACTTCCTAGAACGGTATTGTAAAACCGTTCTGGGAAATCATCTATCTAGAACAGTGATTTTAAATACCGTTCTAGAAAGTTTAATCGAGAATAGTATTTTAAATACCCTTCTGGATGCATCAGGATGTTCTGTTCTAGAATGCAGTTTCTGCACTAGTGAAAGTATTTTGGTGTCGACATGTGCGGGCCTAATGACCCTTTATACCATACTGAAAACATGCATCACACTTTTGGTCTTTATTCACATCAATATTATATTTTTCTTGTTTTACCTACTTGTTTGCCTTCTTATAATAAAGTTGAAAACCTCTTCCTCGTTCATTTCCATAAATATGACCACGACCACGACTCAGACTATGTCTAGCTCAAACCATACCCACGTCTCAGACCATGTCCACGACCATGGTTTGTGAATCGAACTTTTTACACTTACTTTAAAAAAAAAGTTGGTCCGCAAAAGAACGAAGCAATTGTAAGTGGTAAGCTTGTTTCAAGTCGAATATCTTGGGGAATGGCAATCAGAATCGAAATGCTCGTTTTAATATAATTTAATTAAACATGAGATCAATGAGTATTGGTTTTATTTTTAGAAAATAAGAGAGAAATAACTAAAATGACTTTAATTTAAACATAATAATATATCGACATATCAACAATGATCATGATAAGTCTAAAAGCGCAAGGATTAGACACCATAAAGAATGAAAATAAAATTTGTAGGGAACCGAAAGTGTTCGAAAATTAAATCAAAGTCAAATAGGAATTATTGTCAATATTCTAAACACTGAAAGAATAACAATCTTGATTTGAACGCATTAAAATAACAATGGAATCCAATAACCCTTTGTTAACAAATTCAATACTAAACTCAACAACTACACCAAAATTCACACACAAGGAACCAACATCTTCCAAACAGTTATTGAGATCCACAAGAAAAATGCACGAAATTGAGTATTGAAATTACCCAAACAAATTCTTCAAATCTTAATCACCAAAAGAGACGAAGGAGCTCCCACGCAAGCTGGTTTCTCAAAATCCAAGTTATTGCTGTCTTAAAATCAAGAATGGGAGCTAAGTCTCACGAATCCTTGTCATATTTTTGCCGATTCAATCTAATTATAACTCTCAGGGACGCGCTTGGCTCCGCTTGGTTGACTAGAAAGAAAGAAAATCAAATTAAAAAAATATTTACAAAAGATACGAGAAAGAATACTAACATGAAAAAAGTTTGACACAAGCTACGTAAAAGCTAAAAGAACACATGAAAACATACATACAAATATGTACGAATCAACTCTCACACACTTAGCTTTTTGCTTGTCCTTAAGCAAAATCGAGCCTAATGAGAGATCAAAAATTCTAATCCCCCGATGAACTAAAAACTAATGCATTCTAATCCTCCAATTAAATAAATTGGAAACTGAACTAAAAGGACTAAACGATACGATGAGATAAGAGATTTAGTATCCCTTCCGAATGCCTAAAAGTAATGTGTTACCCTTAATGCACGTTCCCCATCCATGCCTCGCCCAAGATCTATTCACGATCAAACCACTAAATCGGCACCCTACTAGCCCAATCTTTAACAATAAAATTTGAAAAGTGAAAAAAAAATGCGTACAAGGGTTGCACGAATTATTAAATACACATCACTTGTACAAGGATTTCTCTTCTTGTACCATTATATATATATATATATATATATATATATATATATATATATATATTATATATATATATATATATATATATATATATATATATATATATATATATATTGATAGATAGATAGATAAATAGATAGATATATTGATGAATACTCATATAGGTGAGGTACTAGACGAACACGATATCTACAAAAAATGGAGTTCATTGACTGCAATATCTTGTTGCTAAATGAAACTTACAATATTTTCAATAAGCACATGAAGTTTTTAACATCTCCAAAAATAAAATGTAAAATTTACAAAAAATGCCTATAGAGGGCATTTGAAAATGGAGCTAATAGAGATTATTTGACTCTCAAAATGAATCACAGGAATAGAACAAGGTCAAAACACTTCATAACTCAAATCATATACACAATAAAGAATACAAAAGAAATTAGTAAAACAAGGACCCCCCCCCCCCCCCCCCCCCCCACACACACACACACACAATACTTAAAACATTAAATGCCCCACATTGCACATAGAACAAGATAACAGTAAAATGGAAGAGAGAGATATGTCCCTATAATTGCGCTTGTGATGATGAGTCGAGTGTGTAGTGACATCTAATGGGTGGTCGAGTCAAGAAGAACCTACAAAGAGGGTTAAGTGGAGAAGAATGATATACACGACAACATAAAATTCAAAAATAAAAGAAAACATCAATATTTATAATTTTTTTAAGGATACTAGGTGGGAAGATCATCATTAAGATCCATCTCTGGATGAGAATTAGTCGCTTGGCCAAAATGCTCTTAGAGTTTGGAGAGGCGAGATCTTAACTTCTAAAAACCTCGATGATTGCTTTCGTGATTGTTATCAATTTCTTCATCAATAATTTGGAGTTTCTCAAACGTCCTCGTTTGGAATTCTTGATTCTCCTTGAAAAACTGATACCAACCTTGGCGCGGGCCCGATCCGGTATATGGAACTTCTTCTTCCTAATTTTCTTCAGTGTGATGAGCTGAAGATCCTCCTTGCGCGAGGTCTTAAGGGGGAGTCGTATTTCCCGCATTTCATTTGGCCATCAAGAGGTAAGTAATCCCAATCGCTGCTAGATTCATGTAACCTGGATTACACCAGAAGTGATGGGTGAGGCCGATTATGAATGGGGTAAAGGATAGGAGGGGTGTTTTGTTACCGGTCTTCTTCTCCAAAATATTTTGAATTCCGCTCAAGAGAAGAGTAAAGAGGCGCGTCCGTCAACCATTGATTTGGCGTAAAGTTTGGGTTTTGTGTCATTGGTTGCCTCTTGTTTGCAAAGCACTACATGTGTGAGGAGTTTATAGGCGACATAGATTGCGTTGTCTTGAATCCTCATAATTAGAAACCAATTGTAGGAGCCCGTGTTTCCTCCCGTCAATTCATACCAAAAGGCAGTAACATCAAACGCGTCATCTTGAGGCATTGGGGGAATTCCATTGCTATCAAGACCAAAAACTTCTTCAAATAATCATTAGTTCCCCCGAATTTTGTTTCCACCTAGTCGGAAAGTGAACATCTGGTCGGCGAAGATGCTCAAAGTGGTGAAAAAATCAAGCACGAGTTCGCGGTAAGCCAGGGAGCTCCACCTAGGCGAATGTGGTTCACCCGAGCCCCTTGATATACTTTAATACAGTTTCGTAATGTTTCAAGACCTCTTGAGACCAGTCCTCCACATTGTCAAAATCGATCACTCGATGCGTCGCAAATCCCAAAGTCTTAATTGAAACAGAAACCTATAATAATAAATAATAATAATAACAATAATAATGTTTATAATAATAATATAATAGTAATAATAATTTAAAAGGACTGGAGTGCAGTTTTGTAATATAATTTGGGGCTGGATTGGGGTTATTGGACAAGTTTAGGGACTCAATTGAACAAATTAAGAAACTTTAAGGGTTGAATTGAAAAGAACTGGAAAGCTGGGGGATCAAATCTGCAATTTCTGGAAACTTGGATTAAAAGGAGTCCAATCCCTAATTTTCTCTCCCGTCAAAGCCCGTCTGCCCATTTTCATTTCTTTCTTCCAAATTCTCAAAAAAATCGGCCAGACTCTCCCTTTCTCTTCTTCGCGTGGAAATCGGCGCAGCTACGGCCGGCCACTCGACGGCGATCGGACGGCGCAGCAGCACGGACGGCGTCGGGCGACGCTTGGCTGCAACCGGCGAGGGCGGGCGATGTTTGGCTGCGACTTTCTTCCCCAATTCAGGAACGGCGCTGCACCTCTTCCTCCTTCCTCGGCCGACGGCGATAGCACCTGGCGACGGAAATTTTGCGGCGGCGTTCGGAAAATGGTGCGACGGCAACTGTGGCAGCAGCGGCACTCGGGTCGGTCTCGGCGGCGATGGTGGTTTGGCGTTGGGGTTTGGGTGGATTCGGACGCCGTTGACTCGCGCGACAGCCCGGCTTGCTTTTGGGGCTCGGCCGGGAATCTGTTTGGGCTTGGTGTCGATGGTCGGTTGGTGACCGGTTTTGTTTCGGGCCTGAAATCGTCGGGAGTTCGTTTGATGTTGGCGATTCGGATGGTTCGACGTGGTGGATGGTCGGGCTGTGGTGTCGATGGTCGTTGTACGGCAGTGGTCGGTTTGGTCTCGACAGTCGCTGTGGGTTTTGAAACGGGTCGTGTCGGTGGTTGTTTGGAGACGTGTCGGTTACGTCTTGAACGTTCGGGTTTTGGACGGTTTTGCCGTGGGGTTCGTTGGGTCCCGGTTTTGAAGCGGGCTGTGGGGGTGTTGATCGTGGCAGAGTCGGGGTTTGTCCTGGAAGGTGTCGGGCGGCGTGGCCGTGGATGATGGATTTGGATTGAAACGTATGGGGGTTGATGGCTGGCAGTGGGATTGGTTTTTACTAGAATTGGGATTACCTTGAAGATTTTTAGAAAATAGAATTGAGATATATC
>BMAC01000163.1:135005-181967 GCA_014905375.1 Phtheirospermum japonicum
AAGGCCATGAAGCTGTTGAAGAAGGAGAGATGCCAAGGTTTCCTGGTGAATTTGGTGAGCAATCCAGCGGTCGAGGTGACACCGCACGAAGTGCCCATCGTTCGAGATTTTAAGGACGTTTTCCGGAAGAGTTACCAGGATTACCGCCCAGTCGTCAAGTCGAGTTCACAATTGATTTGACACCAGGGGCAGCACCTATCTCAAAGGCACCTTACAGGATGGCACCGAAGGAACTTCAAGAGCTAAAGGCACAAATCCAAGAGTTGTTGGATTTAGGTTTTGTCCGACCGAGTGTTTATATAGAATACAACTATAATATAATAGTCTCTAAAATTGAGGTATAATATATTAAACAATCGCACTATAAATTTTTATTATATAGAGTTTATTAAATCATTTAGAACTAAAGTATAAAATAATTTATAGTGACGAGATTGGGACTAAGATTATTTTTTAAATGCATGATTGTAATTAAATAAAAAAAAATATATGCATTGGATGTATGGGTGTTACATATTCTCTCTTTGTGAAAAAACTCCATTGAAGCATTCATCTTGAAGATTTTTACCCCTTATGTCTAAACAAGTATTTGGTCTTTGAAAAATGTATGAAACATACCTCTTTGATAAATTTTGACTTCTTCTTATTTAATGCTCTTTCACTTCTTTCAATTTTAAAGTTTTGATTTTCCTTCCATTTTTTCTTTCAACTTGCAAGCTTTCCTTAATTTAGTAGTTTTAATTTATTTAAGGTTTTTAATTAGTGTTTAATTAATTTCCTCAAAATTAGTTATATTTTAGCAAGCTTTAAGTATTCATTCCTCTTTGCTTTAATTAGTGATTTCTAGTTTTCATTTCAATTCAAGCTCTAGTATTAAAAACTCAAACTAAATGACTATTGCTTTCTTAGAGTAGAGTAATTTAACTGTGATTAACAAGAGATTAAGTATAAATACCGATTGTCGATAATATCAATCCTCGAGAGACACGACTCGGGATACAACTTACCGCTCTACAATCGACTCCGTACTATTGTGGAGACGATTTCTAAAACTAAAGTACTAAGAAATTTTCAATCAAATTTTGGTGCCATTTCCGGGGAAAAGAGGTCGTGCATTGAATGAGGCTTGAGGCCATGGTTGTTGCATCGGATGCCCGGGTGGATTTTGAGCATTGGACGTGTCCCTCCACCTAAAGTTAGGTTGGTTCCTCCACCCGGGGTTGTAAGTTGAAGAATATGGATCGTTGTGCCATTGGGTCCCACTTCGTTGGGCTTGGTAACCTTCGATGAAAATTTTGGCACTATTTCTGGGGCTAGATTAAGGCCAATGGTGTTCTTAATTACTCTTCTTGTTATCTTAGTTAGTAGTTAGTATAGATTAACGTTTTACATTCGATACCCGTAATCCTTTATTGAGTGTTGTGTATGCAAGGTAGGCGATTGCTTAGACGAGAGTTGGCCCCACTTTTGCCCAATCCCGAGAGGTTGAGACAAGACGCATGAGCCAAGACACGTTCGACGCCCTGCTTTTTCAACCTTTACCCCCGGTGATAAAAGAGCAAATGATGACCAACTCATTCGAAAATCCGATGTCGCCCGCCCACACTCATGACAATCAAGGGATGCCCCACCTCAAGCATCATCCGGGCTTACATTATCACCTCACGGCCCGCCTCTACAAGGTTCTCAACCCGATTATAGGTTACCGCTCGACTAAGGGGGAAATGGTTTCCCAAACCAAGACCCCCAAATCTCGAACGACCAATTTTACGGCCCTTATTCTCCCTCCCATGCTCGTGTACCGACACCTGAGCCAAAACTTCAGGTCTTGCTGCGCTCGGACCCATCGTCACAAGGAACCCAATTCCACGACTCGCACTACTAAGGAGCGATCGTCGATGGACCGCCATATCAATTTCAACCGTGATTTCAAGCGCCGAAGACACATTACCAAGGGCCACACTTCGCCGCTCCTCACATCCAAGAGCCCTGATTCCCACATCCGACCGGGCTTGTACCTCGATTTCAAAATGTAATTCCTCAAGATCTTCCAAGAGCCCCCGCCGTCAAATGAGAATCCATATGCCGTTCAAGACACGGGTGGCCACCCTTTTGCCACTTTCGATGGAGGTCCAACGAATAGCATCAAGGAGGTGTCGAGGCCTTACACGGGCGACTTTTCCTCGTGCATCCGACTAAGTGCCGAGGCCCTCAAGTATGACTTACGGCCGAGCGATCTCAACTGGATACCATCCTTTCATGGCCAATCACACGAGGACACTCTCCACTTCCTTGGTATCTTCTCCTACACCGTGCAAAGCTTTCCGCACAAAGGGGTTCATATCGAACAAATCAAGATGCGATGCTATCTGTACACGATGAAAGATAAGGCGGTCAATTGGTTCATGACGTTATCGGCCGACTCCCTCACCAACTGGGACATGGTGACTGAGAGATTTATGGAAGAGTAATACTCCCAAGACAAGACGGCCTACTTTCGAGCGAAGATTGCCTCATTTCATCAAGCAAGCGATGAGACCTTCTACGAGGCATGGGAGCGTTTCATGGGCTATCTTACCAAGTGCCTTAATCATCGGTTCATCGGCGATTTCTTGAATAAATTTTTTCACAATGGCTTGACGTTTGCATCTAAACTCATGGTGAACAATGCCTCTGGAGGAAACCTAGCCGGTCGCTCGACGAGGGAGCTTTAGGACATCTTCATGAATATGGCCACGGACGATCATCAACTTAGTAAATTGGAGCGAAAGGAGCAAGTGAAAGAAGTTTCGACAAAGGATGAGCCCAAGTGGGCCCGTAAGATTGCCGACCTCGAGAGTCAAGTGGCTTCTCTCACCAAGCCCTACTCGGGTTTGATAGAGACATGCACCACGTGCGGCATCGCGGGTCATGGAGCTAGTGCGTGCCCGATGGTTTATGGGCAATCTAGTGAGTTCGATGAGCAAGCAATCGCAGTTTAAGGTTACCAAGCCCAATGAAGTGGGACCCAACGACACACAAATCCTTATTCTTCAACTTACAACCTCGGGTAGAGGAACCACCCTAACTTTAGATGAAGGGACACGTCTAATGCTTAAAATCTACCCGGGCCTCCGATGCAACAACCACGGCCTCAAGTCCCGTTCAATGTACAAACACGTTTCTCGTCTCCTCAAGCATCATTCCTGACTCCTCAAGATCATTCAGCATCACGTCAACCAAGCATAGAGTCCATATTGACCGAACTTTCTGGTTCCATCCAATAATTGAACAAATGGCTCGCGAGTTTGGAAACACAAGTAGGGCAAGTGGAAACGAATGTTAAAGAGCTTAAGTGGGCCCACGACAAAGGAATGTTACCAAGTCAACCGTCTTAAGCTCAAGTCATAACTATTATTCGAAGCGGCAAGGTAGTAGATAACAAGGTTGCCCATTCCGACGATGACCCCTTACCCTCGCTCCAATTCTAAGACGAGTTTATCATGCAAGACTCAGACTAGCCCATAGCCACTCCTAACCCACCACATCCTTTTCAAGTGGTGAGGTGAAGGAAACTGAGGCTACCGGGGGGCTACACAAATCCGTGATGCCATACCGACCTCCGATCCCATATCTGAGCCATATCCGACCGACGAAGCAAGATTACCAATTCCTCGAATTGTACAAGATGTTGTCGAAAGTTAACTTAAATCTTCCCTTGATCGACATTATCCAAAACGTGCCCGCATACACGAAGTTCTTCAAGGAGTTGACATCCAAGAAACGACGGTTCGAGGACAATGAGAAGGTGTGTGTATCGAACGCGGTGAGCATCATCTATAGCATCCCACTTCCAACTAAGGAGGGTGATCGAGGTAGTTTTTGTATCAAGATCACTCTCGGGAATGGAAAGAAAACGTGAGGGATGCTAGACCTCGGCGGGGGAATTAATTTGATGCCCTACTCCATTTTCAAATAATTGGAGTTGGGCGATCCCAAGGAAATGAGGATGTGCTTGCAATTGGATAACCGATCAATCCGGTACCCAAAGGGAATAGTCGAAGATGTGTTGGTGCAAGTAGGTGGCCTCATAGTCCCCGTAGATTTCTTGATTTTGGGTGTTGGAGAAGTGAGCAATGAAAGTCGTGGGCACACAATCTTGCTTGGATGACCATTCATGGCAACTACAAATGCATTTATAGACGTGAAGAATGGAAGTTGACGTTCTCGATTTTGGGGGACAAGGTGAGTTTTTTTATCCACGACTTGAGTGTCGTTCCTCCCTCCTCTTTTCAAGCCGATTGTTCGATGATTAACGCGATAGAAGAAGTAATCAAGGAGGTGTATGAGGGAGTTTTGGATGTGGTCGTTGACGACGACGAGTGGCTAACGCTTCAAATTGAGAGGGTGATGGGGATATTCGAGATAACAAGCGTGGAACCGACTATTACACCCACGCCAGAGCTGAAAGTCCTTCCGAGCCATCTCAAGTAAGTTTACTTGGAAGAAGGAGAAACAAAACCCGTAATTATCTTCGCTGAGCTTTTCGCGAGTGATGAGGCATGATTGGTTGAAGTGTTGAAGAAGAACAAGAAGGCGATAGGTTGGAGCCTTAGTGATATAAAGGGGATAAGCCCCTCCACGTGCATGCATCGAATCATTCTTGAAGACGGGGTGAAACCATCGAGAGAGTGCCAACGTCGATAGAACCCGAACTTAATGGAAGTAGTGAAGAGCGAGATTCTAAAACTCATAGCTGAGGGCCTAATTTTTTTGATTGGATATAGTGAATAGGTTAGCCCGGTCCATATGGTGCAGAAAAAGAGTGTAATTACCATAATCAATAATGACCATGGAGAGCTCGTGCCGACTCGTGCAACCACCGGGTGGCGGATGTGCATCGATTTCCGTAAGCTTAATGCCGCCACCAAGAAGGATCACTTCCCACTTCCGTTCATCGACCAAATGATGGATAAGCCCGCGGGTCATCACTCTTATTGTTTTCTTGATGGGTTATCCGGATACTACCAAATTGCCATCTCACCAGAGGATCAATCCAAAACGAAGTTCACATGTCCCTTTGGCACGTACGCTTTCCGACGCATGCCTTTCGGGTTGTGCAATGCACCCGCCACTTTTCAAAGGTGCATGCTTTCGATTTTCTTCAATATGATCGACAAGTATATGGAGGTTTTTATGGATGACTCTTCCATCTACGGCTCCACGTTCGATGAGTGTCTAGACCACTTGACAAGTGTTTTGGACAGATGTGTCAAGAGCAATCTCACATTGAGTTGGGAGAAGAGACACTTCATGGTGAGAAGTGGGATAGTTTTGGGGAATGTGGTGTCATATAAGGAGATCAAAGTTGATAAGGCAAAGATCGACGTAATCGAGAATCTCCCACCACTGATCAACGTGAAGGGAGTTTGAAGCTTTCTCGGCCGACAGGATTTTATAGGCGGTTCATTAAAGACTTCTCAAAACTTAGCTACCCTTTGTGCCATTTGCTTAGCGCCGACGTTCTGTTCGTATTCGAAGACACTTGTCTCTCGGCATTCGATTCATTGAAGGGAAGCTTAAATTTGGCTCTCGTGGTTGTGGCCCCATATTGGTCTCTTCCATTCGAAATAATGTGCGATGCATCGAACAATGTGGTGGGAGCTGTCTTGGGGAAACGTGTGGACAAGCTTCTTCGCATCGTCTATTACGCAAGCCTCATGCTCAATGATGCCCAAAAGAACTACACAACTACCGAGAAGGAACTCCTTTCCGTGGTTTACTCACTTGAGAAGTTTCGCGCCTACATCGTTGGTTCAAGGGTTATTGTACATAGCGATCAGGCGGCATTGCGATATCTTTTCAACAAACCTCAATCAAAGCCGAGGCTAATCCGGTGGATACTCTTACTTCAAGAGTTCGATGTGGAGATCAAAGATAGGAAGGGGTGCGAGATAGTTGTCACCGACCATCTCTCTCGTTTGGAGGTCAAGAACGGGGAGAGGAAGCTCATTGAAGAAAATTTCCCGCACGAGAATTTATTTGGTGTTTCCGTCACTCCTTGGTATGCCGACATTGTTAAGTACCTCGCTATTGAGGTGCTCCACCCGGACTTGTCTCATCACAAGAAGGAGGTTCCCTGCCACGTGCCGAGGGTATTATTGGGATGACCCCCATATGTACAAGATTAGGAAAGATGGTATGTTGAGACGGTGCATTCCGGACGAGGAAAAGGCACAAATTTTAACAAAATGCCATGATCACTTAGTTGGGGGGCATTTTGGCGGCCAAAAGACCGCTTACAAGGTCCTTCAAACAGGATTTCCCTTGCCCACTCTTTTCAAGGACGCACATGAACATTGCAAAACGTGCGATCGATGCCAAAGAATGGGAAGTGTAGACAAGAGGAATGAGATGCCGATGATGTACAACTTGGCCATTGAGATATTCGATGTATGGGGGATCGACTTCATGGTACCCTTTCTGAAGTCTCACGAGTTAGAATACATCTTGGTCACGGTTGATTATATGTCAAATGGATAGAGGCAATACCGACGAGGGGGAACGATGGAGATACCATGGTGAAGTTCATTTGGTGCAACATCTTTAGTCTGTTTGGAGTTCCGAGGGTGATTATTAGTGATGGCGGCAAGCACTTCAACAACAAGCTACTCGAATGGGTGTTGAAGAAATATGGGGTCGTACACAAGGTGTCCACTCCATACCATCCTTAAATAGTCGGGCAAGTCAAGATGAGTTATCGCCAAATCAAGAACATTTTCGAGAAGACTGTGCATCCGAACCAGAAAGATTGGTCAATGAAGCTCGTGGATGCTTTGTGGGCCATCCGCACGGCCCATAATATGGTTCTTGGGATGAACCTCTATCGCCTTGTGTATGAGAAGTCGTGCCATATACCAGTTGAAATGGAGCATAAAGCTTGGTGGGTTATCCAGGCGTGTAACTATGATTTTAAGCAAGCCGGCGAGGAGCGAAAGCTCCAAATTGAGGAGCTTGACGAGTAAGGAATAAAGCCTTCGAGAGTTCCCGAATGTAAAAGGAAAAAATGAAGCCCCTCCATGACAAAAAGCTTGTGCCGAAGGAGTTGGAGGAAGGAATGCAAGTGCTCCTTTACAATACTCGCCTTGCCATGTTTCCCAGGAAACTTATGTCCAAGTGGAGCGGACCGTATAAGATCGAGAAGATATCACCGTTTGGAGCCGTAACATTGATCAATCCCAAGACGAACGAACTGTTCCAAGTAAATGGCGCACGAGTCAAGACCTACCGACACGGATCGTTTCAACCTAAGGATCTTCAATTCGTGATCATGGAGTAGGAGAACTTGGGAGATTTGCCCCCGACGGAGTCCTAACAAAAGAAGGATAGTCGAGCGAACGACTTTAAACAAACGTACTACGTGGAGGCAACCCACGACTTTCTAACCCCATTTCTTATTTTTCTTTTGATTTTATGTATATCCTTTCATTATTAGTGTTAACTAATGTTTTTGGGTTTATGTAGGTGCAATCATGGAGGTTTGGGAAAGAAGGAGACCAAAATTAGGAAATTGGCTGCAGCACTTCAGTCGATCAACTGGTATGCAGTCGATCGACTGCCAAATCGACTGATACATGGTTAATCGACTGAAGGACTGTAGCTTCTAAGTTTTGCAAGGATCAGCCGATCGACTGACATGCAGTCGATCGACTGCCAAATTGACTAAAATGGAAAAAATCGACTGACTGGCAGTAGCTCCCGAATTTTGCAAGAACAGTCGATCAACGGACTCTCAGTCAATCGACTGCCCTGTTGAAGTTGGGCCCAGTAGAACTTATAAAGGCACTTGGTTCTTTTTTTTTCTCCCACAACACAATCGTGCAGAAAACGAGAGGAGAAGGTCAGGTAGAAAAACGAAAAAAAGAGAGGAAAGAGAGAAACACAGTCGATCACTCTGCCGGCAATCATCTTTCTAAGTTCGCACAATTACGGAGAAATCCAAACACCTTTTCTTGGTTCCCTCATCTTCCTAAATTTTGACACAATGGGGTAGGGGTGGGGGGTAAGGGGGTGCAATCCGAGTTTTGATTCCAATTTCGAGATCACACATTGAGGTAATTCACTAGAACCGCAATCCTTGAAGCTTTACTTTGTGAATTGGTTGAGTTTTGGGGAAGTTTGAGTTTCAATTTTTCTTCAAGTTCCTTATTCAAAACCTACGCCCACCGAGTGTTCGAGGAAATGCCTCAATGAACATTTTTGACTAAATCTCCTTCCCTTTTATATTGTTCTCGTTCCTTTTGATTCTCGAAATTATTAAACACAACCCTTGTATTCTCCACGTCAATCATTTCAAATTGTTTCCATGGCCGACTAATTTAATGATGATCTTCCCTATCCCAACATCGCTAACAACTACGGCGCCCCTTTCCTTATTTATTTAGAAGCTGAGGGGAAACTCTATAAAAACCTTTTCCAATGGAACTTCGCCCTCCCGCGCTTCATCAACCTTGAGCACCTAGATGAGTCGGTGGCAAACGGGGAATACCAAGGATTTGGGGGCCGGATGCTCTAATATATAGATGACTTGAGAGGGCGCCAATTCGCATCACTCCAGGCACCGGACTACCGAGAGCTGATGCTCGAGTTTTTCACTACCTACCGGGGCCGTGAGGCCACGGAATTCACTATTTGGATCGGAGGAAGCGAGCGCTGGATCACCCAAGAGGTGCTCCAAGCAGTGCTCGAGATTAATTGCCAAGAAGTGTTGGATGAGCGGCCACGCGAATTTGTCCCGACACAATTTTGGGCGAGTATCATGGGCGGATGTAGTACTTATCGGTTTCAGGCCTCGACAATCACCGACATAGCATTGTTAGGGGCATATAAGTTCTTCTCCCGCGTCTTGATGGGCAAGAACGAAAGCACTAACCTCACCCAGAATGAAGGGCGGAAGTGTCGCTCGGGTCAGAATAGGGCCCATGATCACCTTGCTAGCCCGTCACTTCATTTTCGATCCCGAGGCGGCCAACATGGAAAGAATCGAGATTTTGGAGTTGGGTTGGAAAATGCCTAAGATCCCAGCAAACCCATCGCCGTCGTAGCCACAAACAAGAAGAAGAAGAAGAACATGAACAGCGGCACAACGAAGGCGTCGAGGCCAATGAAACCCCAAACACCGGTTCGGGCGCGCCTTTTGGGGAAAGCACAAGCCACGCGACAATCCCGCATCGAGAAGGAGGCCCGAGCACCGGATCGGGTCACGACATGAGTTGGAGCGAGTTCTAACGGCAAGTGTTTGCGTGTTTCGATCGGCTCGACGCGAGGCAAGCAAGGACCGACCGGGCACACCGCGCCCTCTACAGCCACCTTTTATTGATCGAGAGCCAATTGCATCAAGATGAGGACGAAGAGGATGAAGAAGATGAGGGAGAGAATGAGGACGAAGAGGACGAGAAAGAAGAAGATGAGGATGTAAACCTCAACCCCCGACGTAGGAGACGTCACTAATTCTCCTAAATATCCTTTTTATTATTTTAATAATTTTTTTTTTATTTTGTTCATTTTATCTTTACTTTGTTTATTTTTTGATTATGTTCTTTTATTTCTGATCTCGACTCTTAAAAATTCAAATATATATATATATATATATATATATATATATATATATATATATATATATATATATATATATATATATATATATATATATATATATANCACACATACTTAAAACATTAAATGCCCACATTGCACATAGAACAAGATAACAGTAAAATGGAAGAGAGAGATATGTCCCTATAATTGCGCTTGTGATGATGAGTCGAGTGTGTAGTGACATCTAATGGGTGGTCGAGTCAAGAAGAACCTACAAAGAGGGGTAAGTGGAGAAGAATGATATACACGACAACATAAAATTCAAAAATAAAAGAAAACATCAATATTTATAATTTTTTTAAGGATACTAGGTGGGAAGATCATCATTAAGATCCATCTCTGGATGAGAATTAGTCGCTTGGCCAAAATGCTCTTAGAGTTTGGAGAGGCGAGATCTTAACTTCTAAAAACCTCGATGATTGCTTTCGTGATTGTTATCAATTTCTTCATCAATAATTTGGAGTTTCTCAAACGTCCTCGTTTGGAATTCTTGATTCTCCTTGAAAAACTGATACCAACCTTGGCGCGGGCCCGATCCGGTATATGGAACTTCTTCTTCCTAATTTTCTTCAGTGTGATGAGCTGAAGATCCTCCTTGCGCGAGGTCTTAAGGGGGAGTCGTATTTCCCGCATTTCATTTGGCCATCAAGAGGTAAGTAATCCCAATCGCTGCTAGATTCATGTAACCTGGATTACACCAGAAGTGATGGGTGAGGCCGATTATGAATGGGGTAAAGGATAGGAGGGGTGTTTTGTTACCGGTCTTCTTCTCCAAAATATTTTGAATTCCGCTCAAGAGAAGAGTAAAGAGGCGCGTCCGTCAACCATTGATTTGGCGTAAAGTTTGGGTTTTGTGTCATTGGTTGCCTCTTGTTTGCAAAGCACTACATGTGTGAGGAGTTTATAGGCGACATAGATTGCGTTGTCTTGAATCCTCATAATTAGAAACCAATTGTAGGAGCCCGTGTTTCCTCCCGTCAATTCATACCAAAAGGCAGTAACATCAAACGCGTCATCTTGAGGCATTGGGGGAATTCCATTGCTATCAAGACCAAAAACTTCTTCAAATAATCATTAGTTCCCCCGAATTTTGTTTCCACCTAGTCGGAAAGTGAACATCTGGTCGGCGAAGATGCTCAAAGTGGTGAAAAAATCAAGCACGAGTTCGCGGTAGCCAGGGAGCTCCACCTAGGCGAATGTGGTTCACCCGAGCCCCTTGATATACTTTAATACAGTTTCGTAATGTTTCAAGACCTCTTGAGACCAGTCCTCCACATTGTCAAAATCGATCACTCGATGCGTCGCAAATCCCAAAGTCTTAATTGAAACAGAAACCTTTCCCTCATTTTTCGAGTATATGGGAAATGAAGCCTCATATTTGGCCAAAATATCTTTCCTTTTTCCAGACCGAGACATAGTGAAACAAAGTTGAAGCAAACGGGGATCGAAAAAGAAAGAGTTTAGAAGGGTGTGCTATTTGAGTAATTTCATCGAACACGTGGTTTCTGATATCTCTAAAGAGAAAACTTGAAGGAAAATGAACAAGAGAAACACCAACCCAACCAAATAATATTAATAAGACAAAAACAACGAGTAAGCTCAAGCGAAGTACCTAGATTTTCTTAGACGAAATGTGCTCTGGCCATTTTGTTGTGGAAGGAAATGGAGGAAACTTGTGACCAAAAGTTGAATGGAGGTTGCAACTAGCCGAAGTTGGTAGACCATGGTCAGAGGATCACTGGAAAATGATTAAGAAATAAGAGAGACCTAGAAAAATAATTTAATGGGTGCTTGGGAGATGAAAGAAGAAGAATGAGCGAGGAGTGGGGGGGTGGGAGGTGTATTTATAGACCAGGAATCTGGTCGGGCACAAATAACATGGGTCAGGTCGAAAATCAAAATTTTTGAGTCAGTAATTGGGCCAGGTTTGGGTCCGCGTCAATAAGGCATCGATCGACGAGTTGGACAGAGAGTTAGCATTGATAGGGGCATTAATCGACCAGATCGATAGAGAGTTTGCATCGATGTCGATGTTAAATCGATGGGTCATTGATAAATTGGACAGAGATTTTTCATCGGCAAGGCATCAATCGATGGGCCATAGACGATTTAGACAGAGAGTTTGCATCGGCATAGATGCTGAATCGACGAGCCATCAACGTGTGCAGGGTACTTGGTTGACTGTGCATCGACGGGCTCGTTAATCAACGGTGTTCTATGTCTGTTGTTCCTCGTTTTCATTCCTTTGATCATTATTTCTTGAGAAAAACCTTAGATCCTTTGAAAACACCTTCGAGAGTGCATAATCGGTCTTCAATCCCTGACATGATACTCCTTACAACATGGACACGAGGAAAACAAACAAGAAAGAAACGAAAGAGATTATAAAAAATAAGTAAAAGACGAATGATTTGCACATTTCTGTACGTGTTTTTGTTAACTTTTTGTGTCACGTTTACATGTTTTTTGCTTGCATTTATGGGTATTAAGAGTTAATTGGGCCTATTTTTCTAGTTTTAGGTTCTTGTAGCATTTTCGTGTTTTTTATTATATTTTCGTAGTTTTTCATTCGTTTTTATATTTTTGGCCGTAGAATGACCAAGGGGGACTCACACGCACTTAGGGCCTTCCATTGGACTCGTTGTGGAACGGACAAATGAATAAAAGTAAGGGAACATAGCGTGAACAAGGAATGACAACCGACGGACATCTGGAGTGGAAAATGAGAAAACCGAGCCAAGAGTAGCCATGCAAGTCGATTAACTGACATGCAATCAATCGACTGCTAGTCCAGTCGATCAACTGACCCAGCCCAAGTTGACTGCTCGACTGAAGCTGGGCCGTTTGAGGATGAAACAGTCAATCAACAGGGTTTCAGTCGATCGACTGGTATTTAGTCGATCGACTGCGACACAAGAAATTTTGTAATTTTTGACCCGTTTTGATGATTTTGCCCCTACGACTTTATATATATATCTTAGCCTATTCCCCAACAACCTTATCTCTTCATTGGTTGATTTTTAACTTGTTCAATCTCCTCCAAGCCTTTACTATTCCATTGCCTCTAAACCCTAGTTCATAATCCTTAGAATGTTTAGTTAGTTTTAGTTAGATTTTCATAGCAAGTGTTGGAGAAGGTGACATTTCCTCATTTGTGGTTCTTTGTTGTGTTAAAGTTGATTTATATCTTTTGAATATTGTAACAAACCTTGGATCTTTGTTTGGAGTAATATTGGTAGTAATCTTTCCCTTTCATATTGTGTGTTATTCTTGTGGTGTTTGTATTTGCTTTTGTGTTGGTTGTTAAATTTTATTTTGTGTTGTTTTTTTTATTGCATTTCAAATCCTCTTTTTATCTTCTTAGCTTGTTATTCTCTCTTTGTGCAAAAACTCCATTGAATCATTCATCTTGAAGCTTTCCACCCCTTACGTCTAAACAAATATTTGGTCTTTTAAAGATGTATGAAACTTACCTCTTCGATAAATTTGACTTCTTCCTATTTAATGCTCTTTGACTTTTTTCAATTTTAAAACTTTGATTTTCCATCCATTTTCTCTTTCAACTTACAAGCTTTCCTTAATTTAGTAGTTTTAATTTATTTAAGGTTTTTAATTAATTTCCTCAAAATTAGTTATTTTGTACCAAGATTTAAGTATTCATTCCTCTTTAATTATTATTTTCAAGTTTTCATTTCAATTCAAGATCTAGTATCAAAAACTCAAACTCAAACCAAATGACTATTGCTTTTTTAGAGTAGAGTAGTTTAACCGAGATTAATAAGATATTAAGTAAACGCACAGATTGTCGATATTATCTATTCTCGAGAGACATGACTCGGGATACAACTTACCCCTCTACAATCGACTCCGTACTATTGCGGAGATAATTTCTAAAACTAGAGTGCTAAGAAATCTTCGATCAGCGAATATACAAGAATACAAAGATTTCATAAAAAGGATATGAAATGCTTGGGCTTCCTCCTAAGAAGTGCTTGTTTAATGTCTCTATCTTGATGAATTCTCATCGGCTAGGCGATAGGTGGGTCTTCAAAAATATCGAACTCCATATCATGGGTTTGTTTTGATCCTTGAAAATATGCTTTGATGCGATGGTCATTGACTTGGAAACGTTCTTGGGTCTTCTCATTAACTAATTTCACCACTCTGTATGGCATCACTTTCTTGATCAAGAACGAGCCACTCCATCGTAACTTGAGCTTCTCGGGAATAATTGGAGGCGAGAGTTATAGCACAAAACTTGCATGTCGGCTTTGAGATCTTTAGAAATGAGCTTATTATCGTGTTGAAGCTTCACTTTTATTTTGTATATCTCGGAATTTCCATAAGCATTGTTTCTTATCTCGTCAAGCTCTTCGAATTATAGTCCTCGTGCATCACCGGCTTGTTTGAATTTGTAAATTATGGCTTGTATAGCCCAATACGCTCGATGCTCAAATTCTACTAGAAGATGGCACGACTTTCCGTATACTAGTCGATAAGGGCTAGATTCTAAAACCGTCTTGTATGCTTTCCTATATGCCCAAAGAGCATCTTCAAGCTTTGTCGACCAGTCCTTCTGGCTCGGTTGGATGGTTGTCTAAAGGATTGCTTTGATCTGTTTGTTGCTTGTCTCACTTTGTCCCGGCATTTGAGGGTGGTACGCCGTGGCCACATTATGCTTGATCCCAAATTGTGCTATCAACCTACCAAATTGTTGCGAAAATGGGCACCTCCGTCACTAATGATGGCTCTCGGGAACTTGTACCGACTAATGATGTTCTCTTGCACGAACTTAAGTATAGCCTTGGCGTCGCCATGCCATGGTGTGGATAGGTTCAACCTATTTGGGAACGTATTCGATGACCACTAAAATGTATTCGTACCCAAAAGAAGTAGGGAGTGTCCCATAATATCTCTGCCCCACACATCAAATGTTTTCAAAACAAGGTTGCTCATCAATAGCATCTCATTCCTCTTTCCAATATTCCCGATTTGTTGGCATTGGTTGCAGGATTTACAAAATTCACTAGCATCTTTAAAAAGTGTTGACTAATAAAATCCCGATTGAAAGACTTTAAGAGCGGTCTTTTGTCCTCCGAAATGGCAGATGCACCGTTGATCGTGGGAAAAAGATAGGACTCTTCATTGCTCATCTTCGGGAATACATATCCGAATAATACCATCCTTCCCTAACCAAAAAAAGACACGGATCCTCTGAAAAGTGATGCCTACAAATTCAAAGAAATCTCTTCCATTCTTGAAAGGATAAATCAGCTCTCAAATGGCCCCATGCAAAATAGTTAACAATATCGGCATACCATGGGGTGGGGTTAGAAGAAATAGCATATGCAAGTTCATAAGTAAAAGTTAATACGTTCATGCTTATGCAAATGGTCTTCTACAATTAAACGAGACAAATGGTCGGCAAATATGTTCTCATAACCTTTCCTATCACAAATTTCGATATCAAATTCTTGCAATAGAAGTATCCATCGAATCAAACGCGGCTTGCTTTGAGTTTTGTTAAGAAAGTGACGGAGAGCCGCGTGATCGCTATGGACTATGACCTTAGAACCGATAATATATAAGAGTAAAAATTTTCAAGTGAGAAGACTACGACCAAAAGTTCTTTTTTGGTGGTGGTATAATTCCTTTGACCCTCATTCAACATAAGACTTAAATAGTAAATGACGCAAAGAAGGCCATCTACCCATTGACCCAATATGGCTTTAACTGAGTCGTATGATGCATCACATATTATTTCAAAGGTGAGGGAACAATTTGGGGCGACGACCGTAGCTAGTTTTTCTTTAAGTAAGTTGAAAGTATTTAGACACAACTCATCGAATACAAAAAGCACATCAAGGCTAAGCAATTGGCACAATGAGCGACTAATTTTCAAGAAATCTTTGATAAATCGTCAGTAAAAACCCGCATGTCTTAGAAAACTTCCAATGCATTTTAGGGGTAAACTTTCAATAACATTGACTTTCGCCTTATCTACTTCTAAACCCCTACTTGACACAATATGACCAAGAACAATGCCACTCTTTACCATAAAATGATTCTTCCCAACTAAGTGTCAGATTACTATCAATGTAACCCTCAAGAACCCTAGACAAATTATTTTAAAAAAATTAAAAGATGTGCCAAATACCGAAAAATCATCCTTGAAAACCTGAAGGAAGTCATCGATCATATCTGTGAAAATGGATAGCATGCAACGTTGGAAAGTTGTCAGCGCATTACAAAGACCAAAAGATATTTTCCGGAAAGAGAACGTCCCAAATGGGCATGTGAAGGTTGTCCTTTTTTGATGTTCCGGAGCTATGGCTACTTGATAGTATCTAGAGAGGCAATCAAGGAAGCAATAATGTTTGTAGCCGGCTAATTTATCAAGCAATTGATCCATGAACAGAAGTGGGAAATGGTACTTCCTTGTGGCAGCATTAAGCTTCCTATAATCAATGCACATATGCCAACTAGTGGTCAATCGAGTGGGTACAATCTCACCCTTGTCATTTTCGATGATCATGATGCCACCCTTTTTCGGAACCACATGGATGAAGAGGGAGTTGCTTGAAAGTCATGAATGGAAAAAGTCACCATTTGGTCTAAAGCAGACAAGGTCATGCTGCCATTGTTTACATTGATCAACGTATTGATTGTGGCCATGAATGGTCGACCCAATAAAATAGTGTGCTCCTGACAAGGTCAATTGCATATTTTTATATTTCTATTTATCATTTTGCATTGAAAATATAAAAAAATAGTCCCAATCTCGTCGCCTTTAATAATTTTCTATTTTAGTTTTAGATAATCTAAGAACTCTATTTAAATGGATTAGTAGCTCGTTTATCAAATAAATTATATTTCTTGACTTTTAAAACTATTATTATCTATTTGTATTTCATTATTCAATTATTTATTATTTTATTGGTTCATCTATAAAACTTGCCTAATTGAGACTTAAAGATGTCTTTTAATCAATTATATTTTCAAACTTCAAGACTAAGCCCAAGCCCACCAAAAACCCCAATCCTAAACCTTTTAAATATAGGAGTGCCTCAATCCTAATCTTTCTAGGAATAGGATTTGTGCTTAAGTATATAAAAAGGAAACCCTCATCTTCAATTTGTTTCAAAAAATCTAAATAATTCCAACCATCACCCCTGCCAACGTCATCATCAACAACAGCCATCAACCCCAAACAAATTCTCGGTACAACACCCATCATAGACCGAATCCATCATCAAACCCTAAGCAAGGCCCGAACCCAACACAAATCCCAAACCAACACCACAGCCCCAATCGGACCCCTTTCCAAACCCAAACAGGCACCACGGCCACATCAACCCCAACCACCGTTCCTCAACCGCCTGAACGGAACCCGAAACCAACCCCACGAGAACCGGCCCGAACAACCAAAACCCCCAATCAAACACGGCCCGATCAAGACCCGAACAACCTCAACGACAAACCACCACTCGGAGCCCCTCCGTTCGCCGTTGCCACTCCGTTGAATCAAAGTTAGAGAGAGTTTGGGGTGGCTAACTTCTGAATTCGGGGAAAGAAATCAGCCACACCTGGACGTCGTTGTCTGCCGCTGGGGATAGTCGCCAGAAACTGCCACTTGTGGCTGCTGCGGGTTGCTGTCGCCGACGACCGAAGGAGGAGGGGCATGTTGGGATTTGATGGTGCCATCGCGCAGCGGAAAACAAAAATTATTTTTTTTTTAATAAAAGGAATTTGAATCGAATTCAAATTGACGACGGCCCATTTTAATTTCAATTAATTCAAACAATGTTTTAATTACTTTATAAATGAAACAATTCGATTTTCGTAAAATCGAACGAGTATGGTCGGTTTCTATTTAATATACTAAACATATACATAACAATTATATATATATATAAATATATTAATCATGTATATAATTATATATTATATACATATATCAATAAATATATATATATTAACATATTAATCATATATATATAATTATATATTATGTACACATATTATAAACACAACATATATAATATATATATACTCAGCATGCATATATATATATATATAATACACTCATGCATGCAACTCAATATATATATATATATATATATATATATATATATATATATATATATATATATATATCACTACAGCCATGCAACATATATATATATATATCACTACAGCATGCAACATATATATGTATATATATATATATATAATATATATATATATATATATATATATACATACGCATCCACATAAACATATCACATATATATATATATCTTCCAAGATCAGCCATGTACCTCACAACGGAGGAGGAGCGATGCGGCTGGAGCTCCGGCGACGAAGCGGCAGCAGACTACGGCAAGGCGGCATGGCAGCGGCGCGGCGTTCGGAACGGCACAGCAGCAGGCGGCTCGGCTGCGGCAGTTGCTCGGGGAGCAGCGAGGCGGCTGGAGAACTCCGACGCGGGGACGGCAGCGACGCTTTTCGGGGAGCAGCGAGGCGGCTGAAGAACTCCGGCGCGGGGACGGCAGCGACGCTGTCGGGGAGCAGCGAGGCGGCTGGAGAACTCCGGCGCGGGGCAGCAGCGAGCGGCTGGAAAACTCCGGCGCGGGCAGCAGCAGGAACGCAGGAGCTGCGGGGAGCGGCATCGAACGGCACGGCAGTGGTGAGACGTCCACGACAGCGGCGGTCCGGCGGCTGCGATGCGGCGCGATGTGTCTCCGACGAATTGGTGTCACACACCGTATGTCCTGACGTCCTTACGACGGAGCACTAGATCCGACGAGGGATTGAAAACGACGAAAGGAAAAATGAGGACCGAACATTTCGGTGCGACGGCGGCCGGTGGCAAGCAGCGGCGGCTGGAGGTGGACGGCTGGGAGAAGGTTTTCGATGGCTAGGGTTCAAAGCTTTTTCCGAAAAGAATTTCGTGTGCCGCTATGAACAAATTCCATGCCTTCTTCTTTTTATTATTATTATTTTTTATTTTTTTTTTAAAACACAAGCCCAACTAAATGGGCTCAAAGTGGAATAGCCCAATAAAAAAAACAAAAACAAGCCATTTAATTAAAATAGCACCGGCCCAATAACTTTAAAAGGCTTATTGGGCCGACCCAATATAAAATCAAAAAAAAAACCCCATTGGTATTAAATCATTTCTCACAAACGATAACTCCGAAAAATATAACAATTATATTTTCGCGTCAGAATAACTTTCTCGTATTTCTTCTCAATTCATAATCACAATTATGTACTTTAGATTCAATCATATTGACATCTAACTGCGCTAAGATTAACATTTAATTTCTAGCTATCGTTTTCAATAATCAGGAAACACGTGGTGTGACCCTCAATGTTTCAGGTGTAAGCTAGCCGTGGGTTCACAACACATTGTGATTCGAACAACACATTGTTCTTATATGAACTTGTCCCTTAGAGTTCCTGATTAAATAAAACTCATTTTACTTAATCACTGATCAAACCAGAACCCAACGAATTATGAGAGGCGCCTAGCAACTACGCATCATAATTCCCTAGATACAAATGAAGTGCCTGCAAGAACCCTGTGATATAGCTTATATGTACAGTACGATCCCTTCGCGATCTATGTCCCGATTGAATAAGAGGTATTGGTTCATCGAGACCTCTTTCTAGTTCAATAATTGTGTGTACGTTCTAGGTTCAAGATAATCCATTCGTGCGTGACTTAGAAAAATGCATTTCTCTAAACACCCCACTATCAGCTCTGGTCAGAGACTCCGAGGATTTATCAACCATCAGAACACACAGGACATCCATGACTTATCATGCGTCCGAATCCCCTACTACCAAGCACAGACTTCCCACTAGATTCCCGACTATGTGAACGTTGCCCCTTTTGATTGGCCTCCAAAGAGACACAGAGACAGGTCACAACATAGCCTGTCCTCTAGTGAAGTCACGGTAAGGTCCGGGTCTTAAGGATTAATGTTGTACGCTATACCATAGAAATCATCTACTCGATGAGTGGGAACCACTTAGAGATTTCTAGGTGAGGGAGTTCAGTGAAATCATCTTATGAGCACCTACTTATGTATGTCGATGTCCAGACACCGTGACCGATAAGATGCGGTCCACATACACTAAGTACTAGTCTTAATGAGAAAGGCCTGTATCCTCATTATGGCGTAACCCTTTGACTAGGAACAAGTTCGACGAGTTACATRACGTGCTGGATTATCTCACGGTTCTGCTAGACCAATCCACCGTAATAAAGTAACTTCATCAGGACCATACCTATGCAACAAGCATGGGATAAAAGATATGGAATGCCAATAAGTATAAAAGATATTATTACGAATAAAAAACCGATTGTATTACAAGAGAATAGTCAGACTACAGCCACAAGTTGGCTTGTTGGTCACCTTATTCTAACAGGGCACACTAGCCAATTTCTGAAATTGGAGGATAAAAGGCGAAAAAAGATGGGAGGAAGCTCTTGAGGCTGGGATTTGGCTTTTATACCCAGCCCTTTTCCAGAAAATTACAAATTAACCCCCAACATTTTTACCCTTATTTCAATTTAGCCCACAACTTACCAGAAACTCCAAATTTAGCCATTTGACTTATGAAAACCTCAATCCAGCCCAAGAAAACTTATTAAACTTCAATTCAGTTCAGTCTTGTTTATTTTAATTATATATTTATATTATTATGAATTTTAAATACATATATATATATATATATATATATATATATATATATATATATATATATATATATATATATATATATATATATATATATATATATATATTTCAAAATTTATTTAAATATATATTTTAATTAAGTATATTTTTTTAATTGATTAGGTGATGAGCAATACAGGACATATGATTCAACCACGTGCATTTCACTCAACTTTTAATGACTTTATTTACGAGGTAGGGACCACTGACTTGTCTTATGTTAAACTCTACGTGCTCAAATAATATATTCGATGTTTATAAATTAATATAGTCATGGACCGCAAAAGTTGTCCGTGACCGAGGAAAATGGTCATCGGGTTTAACCCGGCGTGCTATATCCAAAGATTAAACCAGGGGCGTAAAGTGCCTATGACCGGGGAAAAGGGTCATCGGGGAAACCCGCCGCGTTTTAGCTGCAGTCAACTGTGTTCGACGTTAAAATTATGAATTCTATGGTTCAATGTGCTATTTTTGAGTTGTATAATTTTGCATGGGGTATGTCGGTGTAACTACTGAGCTAGTGGAAAGCTCACCCTATCATTAATAAATTTCAGGTTGAGGAGACCGAGCAACGAGTGACGTTAGAGGTGGATGATTCACCAAGTAAAATTTCGATAGCTTTAAATCTATATTGATTTGACTTCTAGTTTGACATTTTGGTTTAAATTATACATAGTTCTATTTATGAATTGCCTAAATTTGATTTCAAAAGGTTATATATCAAAGTAGCGCAGCGAAAGCGTGGGCGAAAATATATAAATATTGATATCCTTACTTTTATTTTTAAAGGATATGTTTTTATACTTTGGATATCTCTATTTAAATCCTACTTTCGGTTTATTTATTTGTTTTTGAAACGAGGCCTTAAAGTTTCATTTTAAAAAGGGGGCCTAGAAGTTATGATTTCGAGGTGTTTTTAAAATATATATTTTTTAAAACATTAAAGTCCATATTATATTATATTATATTTTACTATTTTAAAAGTGGGTCGTTGCAAGGTGATTTAAACTCGAGACGATTCAACCTTTAAACTATCAATTTACAACTGATTGAAATTGTATTATTTTCTTATTACTATATCCGCTGCGTAACTCATGGTTTTATAAAATTCTCTATTTTCTTTTGATTTTACAAATAGATATGTATGTAATGCCAAGTCTAATTTATTATATTTTAAAATACAAACCATATGTTTGTTTTATCGAAATCGGGGCATTACAAAATCAAACTGCTCATAGATAGAGAATGGCAGTAAATTAATCCCCGCCCCAGGGTCGAGCATACCCCAAGTTTCTTTTCCATTCCCAATGTAATTTTTATAAAAAAAATCTTAGGGTCACTCTCCTTAAGGGGAAGGGGGTTACAAATGATAGCACTTTATGCATTTGAAAAACAAATTTTTATCATTGTCACCAAAACGTCTTTTCTTTGAAGCGAGGTCTTTGAAAAACTTTACATATGCGGGAAGGTTCCATATGACATCGAGTAAAGGAAGATCAACATTCACTTTAGAAGTATATTATAAAGGTCGGGAAATTACTATTCTTTCTTTTCTGGTTGAAGGCAGTTCGAAAATGGAACATGAGGTCAATACGGGTTAGATGCATTGTCAGGAGACTCCTAAAGGTTTGACTTCCTTTTCAACATTTGTTGTTGTTGGGGTGGCGTTCAGTGCTATGCTCTCATTTTGAACGGGTAGTGGTGTAGAATCTCCTTTGGTTGAAGAAACTTTATTGTCTATGACCACGCCACTCCTAAGCACGGTGATAGCTTGTGCTTGTGATGGTTGGCTCGGTAATTTTCCCGGCTCACTGATCGAAGATTTCTTAGCACTCTAAGAAATCGTCTCCGCAATAGTACGGAGTCGATTGTAGAGCGGTAAGTTTTCCCGAGTCGTGTCTCTCGAGGATAGATATTATCGGCGGTCGGTGTTTTTACTTACTCTCTTGTTAATCTAAATTAAACTAATCTACTCCTAAGAAAGCATTAATCATTGAGTGGATCTTGATGTTTATGCTAAAGTTTGAATTTAAAACGAGACTTTAATTAAAAATGATTTAAATGGAAATAATGAAAATGAGGGTTTAGGGTGTTCGGTTCGTCTCCACGATCAATCGGTTTTTGCCGAGCACTTAATCCGCAACCTAAATGTCGATCAAGTATTGGGGTCGTCAATCCCAATTCTCGGGTTTGTCAATCCCGAGTCTCAACAATCTCCGATTAATGGTTCTAAACGAACCTAGTCCCTAAACCCCTAATTTCTAAACTAGTTGCATCAAATACAAATTAAATCTTGCTTGAAACTAATTAAATCTTAATGACATTAATTAAAACTAATTAAGACCTTACATCAATTAAATCTACTAATTTAAAGGAAGACTTTCAATTAAAAGAGAAGACATGGAGGGAAATTAAAAACATTTGAAATTGAAATTGATTAAAAGAATTAAATTGAAAAGAAAGTCAAATCACCAAAGTGGAAAGCTTCATACATCTTTCAAGAACCCAAGAATTTGTTTCGACTAAAGAGGTAAAAATCTTCAAACCAACATCCATGGAGTTTTGAAAGAAAACAAAGGCAAGAGGAATAGAATTGCAAGAACAACAAGACAAACTAAATCTAACAACATACCCTAAGCAAATTCAACTAACAAACACAAAAAAACAACATGAACAATAAATCAATAACTAAGCATAAGTAAAGGAAAAGAAAACTACCAATTCCATTGAACACCAAAAGCTTCAAATACAAATTACAACCTTCAAAAGCAACCAAATCTTCAATACAACAAAAAGCAACAAGTGAGGAGATTGTCACCCTCTCCAACACTTGCCAACTAAAACTAACCTAACTAAAATAACTACTAAACTAACTAAACTACATAAGCTAAGAATTAAGCTAGGGTTCTAAATTTCAAGAGAAAGGAAATGTTTGGAGGAAATGGAGCAAACCCCAAATTCCACCCAGGAGAGTTGGTTTTTTTGTGGATAATGGGTGGGAATCATGTATGGGTAGATAAGGGGAAAAATGGTCATTTTCTTTCGCCAAAATCACACATCCTCAGCATTTCAGTCGATCGACTGCCTTGTTCAAATGCCCCAGCTTCTGCCGAGCAGTCGATCGACTGAAAAATATACGGAATCAGCCATAGATGTCTGCATATGAAATCTATCCCTTCCTCTTGGCTTTCATTTGGCTTTTGATTTGTATCAATTAAGATTTTCTTCCGAGATTTATGGGATCCGCACCAAAACCTGCCACAAGCGAGTCCATGGCGCACTGTCTCCACTTAAAGCTGCTTTTCACCATTTTTAGACTCAGAATTTGGGATTGTTGTAAACACAAGAGTTGTAGAAAACTCTCTGAGATTTCTAATGATATAAGGTGGGGTCAAATGGCTCTAGTGGTTTTGGAGTTATGCTTGTATTACGACAACTGATATATCCACCGAGCGAATGCGTGAGGTGACAATGAATATGGCCACGTTTCTCGTCATTTCCGGTCGATCCTCGCACAAAATATATGTCATGAATTGGAAATGAATTTCTCGGGTTTGAATCATCTTCCGACCTCGTCGTGGCCCACTTTGACCAAAGTTGACCTTCAAAACAAACACTAATAAAAAAAATTAAGAAAATATAAGAAAAACTACTAAAAACAAAGAAAACACTACAAAACCTAAAACTAATAAAATAGGCCAAAATGACTCCTAATACCCATAAATAAAAGCAAAACACATGTAAACGCAACATAAAAAGGTAACAAAAATGCGTACAAAAAAGTACAACTCAACCACCCCATACTTAGAATGATTGCTTGTCCTCAAGCAAAACTAATCTAGAATTACAAAACTACCCCCAGACAATCCTAAACTAATACACAAAACCTAATTCGAGATGTTGTATGCTACAATGCTCGTTGGCTGGGTCAAAGGGATGACAATGATGCTTTGACAAAGGAAGTTTAGATCGACTCCCGAAACCTAAAAGTACTAGGTCACCCTCCAAGTCGGTCCCTCCGTCCATGCCCCGGCTAAGGTCTATCCACGGTCGAACCGTTAATCGGCTCCCTACTAGCCCCAATCATCTACATCTCTCTTTGACAATCAAAAACTAAAAAGAAGGAAAAATAAGGAATGTGCACAAGTTGCACATTTATTACCTAATAACTTCAAGGATTTACAACGTATCCTTGTTTATTCGTCATCTTTTCTTTTTCTTTTTTTTTTTTGTTTTCTTTTCTTTTTTTTTTTTTTTTTTGGTACCCAAGGAGATAAGGTACTTAAGTACAAGATATCTACAAAGAGAATTCAACGGCTCCGATCACTCGTTGCTACTAGCAACTTACAATGTTTTCGATCGAGCACGTGGAGCAATTGACGACTCCAAAATACAAAACAAAATCTCTATAGAGAGTGTTCGACGACGAGGCTAGTTGAGGCACTAGTTCTATATGAGCTCAAGGATAGCACGAAGCTAAAGCCGAACAAAGTTCCCAACGAGTCAAATTACCTAAGTACACTAAATCCGATCGAAAATCTAAACTCCTAAGCAATTCATCAAAACCGCGTCACTTCGCCAAGGTTCCAAGCAAAAATAACACACACGTTACTCAAATTAGCACAAGCAAGCATGCAAACAATCTTAAAAGCCTAAGGCGAACTCTAACCACCACCCCACACTTAAAATCTAGCAATGTCCTCATTGCAAATTAAGCTAAATAAAGCGGTAAAAAGTGTAGGGAAAGAGAACGCCCCTATCTCCGAGCTTGTGTCGACGCGGTTGTGCGTAAGTCCTTTCCGGGAGTCGAGACAAGCAACCTACAAGAAATGAACAAACGGGGGGTTTGCAAAAACAAAATACGAATAAAAAGTTTTTTTTTTTTTTGAATTTTTTTTTTTTTTTCTTTCTCTCTTTCTTTTTTTTTTTTTTTAAATTGGGTTGCCTCCCAATAAGTGCTACTTTAACATCTATAGCTCGACGGTTTATACAATTGATGCTATCCGGGATCCAAGAAGAGGTGGCGATCGTGCTACGCCTTGGTGTTCTCGAGTAGACACGCCGGGTAAAAAAATCACCAAGGCGGGCACGTCGGGCAAGCCGGAAGGTCGAACTATCAAGAGCGCGGGCTTGCTTCGGTGGTCGGAAGAGGGAGTAGTCAACCACCCAAATGTGATCATCCCAAAATGGGTCGATGTTCTCCTTCGTCTCCCCGACCGTAACTTCCACTCTCTCCCCCACTACCTCTTCCACCACCTCTTGATCACGTATAAAAATGGCATCGGGTGGTGGTAGAAGGGGCTCAAGTATCTTCACATCCTCCAAAACCGGAACAACTTCCTCATCCTCTCCAAAAGCAAGTAGGCTCGACATTCCAAGTGCCGTTGTAGACCCCAAAAATAACCCCCCCTCACGTTCCTCTACAACTTCTTCACAAGACTCAAGAGGGTTAACGCCAACTTCTAACCCGTTCTCCTCACCATCTAACTCCACCTCATTGCACACCTCTTTCAAGAGATTGTCAAAACTCGAATTGCCGTCAACAACCGTGGGAACCACCACATCAAAGATGGGCATCTCGTCAAGACACGGTCTCTTAAGCTCGTCCACGTCATTGGCAATTTGCTTTTCTTGAGTCTCCATGCGAGCGAGGCGTTCCATGAGCTCGGCTAAGAGAGACTCTAAGTCCGGGAGTTGGGGCATAGTCGAATCTTGAGAAAGTGTGGCATAAGGGTCATCGCTCGAAGTATACGAGCTCGAGGTGGGTAGATTGTAATAATCGTAGCTCGAAGAATAGGAATCATAGTTTGATGGAGCATACGAGTCAAAGTGCGGGTAAGAAGAAGGAAAGGAGAGCGGAGCATATGGATCGTCAAAGCTCGGATCATAAGGATCATGAGTTGGTGTATAAGGATCCAAGCTTGGGTTATGGGGAAGTGAAATCGGTGGAGAATAAGAAGGGCTTGGGCCGGGATAATCAAAAGTTGGGGCCCATTCTCGACCGATCAAAGCATACGTGTCATCATAACTCGAGGGGACCCGATAGCTTGGAGGAGTGGTGTACATATTTGGATATTCAGGGGTTTTGATATAAGGGTTTGGATAATCTGGAGTTTGAATATTAGGGTCCTCGTATGGCAAACTAGCTCGGTAGTTTTCCATCCTCGGCCAGATCAATCAAGCGGCGGAGGCATCCTTTGATCGTCGTGAGTGTGGGCGGGCGGCATCGGGCTTCCCGAATGAGTACCTTGCAAACAGAACACTCAACAAAGGATTACGAGCATCGAAAGTAAAACAAAAATTTAAACTAACTACCAACTAAAATAACAAGAGAGATAATTAAAAACACCTTTTTCCTTAATATATCCCCGGAACAGGCACAAAAATTTGATCGAAGATTTCTTAGCACTCTAAGAAATCGTCTCCGCAATAGTACGGAGTCGATTGCAGAGCGGTAAGTTTTCCCGATTCGTGTCTCTCAAGGATAGATATTATCGGCGGTTGGTGTTCTTACTTACTCTCTTGTTAATCTAAATTAAACTAATCTACTCCTAAGAAAGCATTAATCATTGAGTGGATTTTGATGTTTATGCTAAAGTTTGAATTTAAAAGGAGACTTTAATTAAAAATGATTTAAATGGAACGTCTCCACGATCAATCGGTTTTTTCCGAGCACTTAATCCACAATTCGGGGTTGTCAATCCCAAATGTCGATCAAGTATTGGGGTCGTCAATCCCAATTCTCGGGTTTGTCAATCCCGAGTCTCAACAATCTCCGATTAATGGTTCTAAACGAACCTAGTCCCTAAACCCCTAATTTCTAAACTAGTTGCATCAAATACAAATTAAAGCTTGCTTGAAACTAATTAAATCTTAATGACATTAATTAAAACTAACTAAGACCTTACATCAATTAAATCTACTAAATTAAAGGAAGACTTGCAATTAAAAGAGAAGACATGGAGGGAAATTAAAAACATTTGAAATTGAAATTGATTAAAAGAATTAAATTGAAAAGAAAGTCAAATCACCAAAGAGGAAAGCTTCATACATCTTTCAAGAACCCAAGAATTTGTTTAGACTAAAGAGGTAAAAATCTTCAAACCAACATCCATGGAGTTTTGAAAGAAAAACAAAGGCAAGAGGAATAGAATTGCAAGAACAACAAGACAAACTAAATCTAACAACATACCCTAAGCAAATTCAACTAACAAACACAAAACAACAACATGAACAATAAATCAATAACTAATCATAAGTAAAGGAAAAGAAAACTACCAATTCCATTGAACACCAAAAGATTCAAATCCAAATTACAATCTTCAAAAGCAACCAAATCTTCAATACAACAAAGAGCAACAAGTGAGGAGATTGTCACCCTCTCCAACACTTGCCAACTAAAACTAACCTAACTAAACTAACTAAACTACATAAGCTAAGAATTAAGCTAGGGTTTTAAATTGCAAGAGAAAGGAAATGTTTGGAGGAAATGGAGCAAAACCTAAATTCCACCAAGGAGAGTTGTTTTTTTGTGGATAATGGGTGGGAATCATAAATGGGTAGATAACGGGCAAAATGGTCTTTTTCTTTTGCCAAAATCACACATCCTCAGCGTTTCAGTCGATCGACTGGAAGTGCAGTCGATCGACTGCCTTGTTCAAATGCCCCAGCTTCTGCCGAGCAGTCGCTCGACTGAAACCCAGTCGATAGACTGAAAAATATACGGAATAAGCCATCTATGTATTCATATGAAATCTAGACCTTCCTCTTGGATTTCATTTGGCCTTTGATTTGTATCAATTAAGATTTTCTTCTGAGAGTTATGGGCTCCGCACCAAAACCTGCCACAAGCGAGTCCATGGCGCACTATCTCCACTTAAAGCTGCTTTTCACCATTTTTAGACTCAGAATTTGGGATTGTTATAAACACAAGAGTTGTACACAATTCTCTGATATTTCCAATTATATAAAGTGGATTCAAATGGCACTAGTGGGTTTGGAGTTATGCTTGTATTACGATAACTGATATATCCACCGAGCGAATGCGTAAGTTGACAATGAATATGGCCACAATTCTCGTCATTTCCGGTCGATCCTCGCACCAAAGATATGTCATGAATTGGCAATGAGTTTATCGGGTTTGAATCATCTTCCGACCTCGTTGTGACCCACTTTGACCAAAGTTGACCTTCAAAACAAACACTAATAAAAAAAACTAAGAAAATATAAGAAAAACTACTAAAAATAAAGAAAATACTAAAAAACCTAAAACTAATAAAATAGGCCAAAACGACTCCTAATACCCATAAATGAAAGCAAAACACATGCAACCGCAACATAAAAAGGTAACAAAAATGCGTACAAAAAAGTACAAATCACTCACTTTTTCTTATTTGCGCAGTGAGTTAGCCGATAGTAGTTTCAAGCCTATATATTATCTTCTTGGAGCGTTGCATGAATTGTGTAAGTGTACAAAATCTTTCATTGAGAGAAGGCAGAACGAGGGATTGAGCCGGTGGAGCCACGTGAAAAGGGGTCTGACCTTGTGGCGTCGGTTGGCAAGGTGCTTGAGATTGTGGCACCAGTTGGGATGGAGGTCAAGTTTAAAAGGAGCCTTGCCCTTTTGTTGTTGTTGATATGGTTGTTAGGGGGCGAAATTGCTTTGCTGCCGAGAATTTAACTCATAGTTCCCTTGTTGGGATTGTTTGACAAAGAGAAGTTTGGGTGATTCCTCCAACCTGGATTATATTCTATTAGTACGGGTCATTGTTACGTGGGTAGAAATTTCGATACCCCTGCCCGACTTGATTTGCTTGGTATCCTTGAATGGCTTTGACTTTCTATTCAATCTCCTCGAGTGGTTCAAATGTGGCTTGGCAAAGATTGGCTCCATGCCCATACACTCTACAAATTCCACACGTCTCGGCAGGAAGTGGTGATTGGGGTACACTTTGAGAGAAAAGTGTATTTCTGTTTGCAAGGAGGACACTTGACTCGTCAACTCGACAATTCTCTTTGTGTCATAGTGAGAGGTATGAGAGATTTCCATTTTATGAGCAAATATCTTCTTCGAGCGGGCAATCTTTTGTTGGGAGCTATATCTTATTAAATCAAAAATGTCTTACACTTCTTGAGCTGTTCGAGACCCGACATCCCCTCCGGCGCCATGTCAACCATATATGGCTTTTGGGAAGGTATGGTATACCTAATTTCTTTGGCTACATCATTTAATAGGGTCGCAAATAAAAAGTATCAAACATTAACATATTCGATTCGTATTCGAAAAACTTAACGAACACTCGTATTGTATCCGTTTAATATATGAATATTTATATTTATCTGAACTTGATTCCAAAAAAAGTATTCGAACTTGATTCAAAATATTTTTTAAATATATTCAAATGTGTTTGAATATCAATTTGAATGATATTTCCCAAAAAAAAAATATTAATTAAAACTTAAAATAAAAAATGTACCAAATATATAATAAATTTAATATTACAAAAGATACGAATCATAGTTTGAATAAGTATACATTAGTATATAAACTAGTACAAAAAGGTTAGTTAATTACGCTTTTGAGGGCTCATAAGTGGTGCTTTTGGACCGCTACTAATCCTGCCGAAAGCCCAAATCATACGGATGGTGGTTTAAACCGCCACTTATAAGATATTAGGGTGGCGTTTGTTAGGTTTGAAGCGTCACTTATAATAATAACAGTTCGCGCTTATAAGTTTTGGAGCGTCACCAATAAACTAGGTGGGTGGTGATTTTTTACTTCGAACCACCACCAATAATGCTCGGCGGGTGTTGAATTTTGTAATAAGTGTTTTGCATGTAATTGTGGTGTTTTTATCGTGATTTTAATTGGGTTTTTATATTTTTTTCTAGTAGTTTTTGAGTCGATTAGTTAGGTTATTAGGTTGTTTTTCTAGTTTTACTGTTTTTCGAGTTTCTTGTTGATTTATATTTAATTTGGTTAAATGGCTTCAATTAATTTGTGGTTTGGTGTAATTCTTGGGTTTTTATGTTCAGAATTCTCATTTAATAGGTGGCTCAATAATTTGAATTCAAGCTAAGGCATTGAAGTCCGAAATTCAAGCCAAACCGTGCCAAAATCCGTGCCAAGAGTAAGCTCCTAAATGGCCTAACATTCTGGAATGATAGTCAAGGCATGCCAGGCGAAGCCAAATCCTGCGCCAAGCCCCTTGGCGCATGCTGGCGCTCGCCATTGCACGCCTAACCGCACGCCAGCACAAGCCAGCCCTTGCCAGTGCTCCTTGGCGTAAGCTGCACGCTAACCACCGACCCCACTCTGCGCCAAGGCTGCCGCCAGCCTGCACGCCCGTGTCTATGCCAGTGCCAAACCTCATGCCAAGGTGCCAATCCGGGTCAAAACTTGGTCAAACCTAGGAAAATCAAGTCTTTAAGGCTAATTTGACCCATTTAACTCTAATAAAACCTAGTATAAATATGACTTTTTCTCATTAGCAAAAAAAAACATCCACTCTCCACCCAACCCTTTCATAGGTTTGGGATTTATTTTCTCTCTCTAGTTCTTAGATTTAATTTCAAGCTTTTCCTTGGTTTTGTAATCTCAAGAAGAATTCAAGTCATCACTTGGATTTTATTTTGGATTGAAAATTTATTTAAGTTTGTTATTCCCTCCTTTAATTCAAGTAAGCTTTTCTTAATTTTCTTCTTTGTTCTTCAATTTTATGCTTGTTCTTCAGTTTATGCATTTTGCCTTAACTCTTAGATTTATTGTTGGATTTTGTGATTTGGCTATGGAATCTAGGTGAGTGACACACCAAGATCATAGATCGGGTCCTTGATTGTTTTTATTTTAAGTATTTCATATGCTTTATTTTGGTTTTTATTTTCATGCATAGTTTTATGTTGAATCCTAGATCTACTCTTCGTTCCTAGTTATTTCTCGTAAAGTTTTTAACTTTCACGTCAACTTTTATTGCTCTTTCCATTGATGCTTTCAATTTTCATTGATTTGCTTTATTTAGATTTTCATGATCATGCATACATAGTAGTACTTTAAGCTTTCATGCTTGTACCTTGTTGTTTCCTTGCTTTTTATTGCTTGTTTTGCTTATTTCTTGCAATTTCAATAAGGCACATGCTCGAGGCATTCGAAATTCTTGCTTTACTTTTCATAGATAGTCGTATTTTCATCTAATTTCGTTTATTTTCATTTTTCTTTAATTTTACAAACTAAAAACACATTGATCACTACGAACATTCAATTTCCGATAATACCAAGCCATGAACCCCTTATATTTTCATTACCACTAAAACTCAACAAAACAAAATGGCGCCGTTGCGACTTGGATTGTTTAAGGTTTTCGATTTGCTTGTAGTTTCTTTGTGTTTCAAGATTTGTTTTTATTTGAAGTTTTTATGGAGTGTATGAAAGGTCCTTATGGCAATGGAGGTTACATTTCCAACATGGGAGGGCATGGTGAAAACCATTTTGGGAATGGAATGATGTATAATGGTTTTGGCAATGTGGGAGGGCATGGTGCAAACCACGTTTCCAATGGTGCTCAAGGCAATGGTCAACCCAACATGGGAGAGCATGGTGCAAACCATGTTGGGTATAGTGGCTTCACGGGTATGAATGGTCCATATGGTGGTTATGATGTTCCCAATCAATTCTTGAATATGTATAATAGCGGCTTAGTACGAATGGGAACGTTGGTGGCCAATATCCAGATCCCGGTCCGTAT
This sequence comes from Phtheirospermum japonicum, assembly GCA_014905375.1. Taxonomy (NCBI): domain Eukaryota; kingdom Viridiplantae; phylum Streptophyta; class Magnoliopsida; order Lamiales; family Orobanchaceae; genus Phtheirospermum; species Phtheirospermum japonicum. Next base: position 167,134 of record BMAC01000163.1, read on the forward strand.
GGCGCGTATGGTGTTCCCGATCATTGTCCGAATATTGATAATGGTGTCTTTGGGAGTCCGAATGTGAATGTGGGCGAATATCCAAATACCGGCCCATATGAAGGTCCTCATACTTACAATTTCAATCATGCCCCAATTGGTACCAACAATATTGCTCAAAACCCCGATCCGTATGAGTTGTTTGGAGGTGTGAGCTCCAATACCCAAAATGCCCCCCAATCCTCACTATAAAAGATGTTAACAAACCCTTTGTGGGGGCGATTATTCCATCTTGCGTATCCCTTCCTCCCAAGCCAAAGTCCTCTTGAGCAATGTATTCTAGTGCCAATGAAATGAGTGAAGCTCCTTCCTCTTGGGAGCTTGAGTTGGAGAAGAAAATAGCGGCTATGGAGGTTCAAGTTGCTAAGTTATCTAGCCCAAACCCGGATCCTCCATGTGCATCGTGTGGAATGTTTGTCCATGATACCACGTCTTGTCCTTCAAATCCCTCGTTCAATATGTCGATGCCTCATTCATAGGAAGTGTATGGGGATCATGGGCATCAAGTGGGACCCGGTTGTGCTAGACCATCTTTTGCTCCACTGCCGACTCTTAATCCTCTTTCTCATCCTAGCAACCGCATGCAACACGATTTTAGTTATGATTATACAAATGCGGGTGTTAATCCTCACGTGGGCCCATTGATTAACACGAATTTGTCTTGATTTTTATTAGTATTTTAGTTTATTTTTCTTATTGTTTTTGGTATAAGTTGGATAGATTGAGCATATTTTTGTATTTTCTTATCTCCAACTTATTCTATCATATTTTAATTATATTTATGTTTATTATAGGTATTTTGAAGTGTTTTGGCCTTAAGATAGTCGAGGATGGGCGTACGAGTGGAGTTTCAGCGAAAATGGGCCGCGATTTGAAGAATTTAAAGCTGTCGACTTTCTATAACGGTGTTTTACCTGGAACCGTTCTAGAATCCCTGACCGACCACAAGCCTCTGTAGCATCGACCCAAGGTGCGTCGACCGACGCACGCCTGCCGAGCGCTGCGCACGCCTGTCGACAAGTAACGTCGGTCGACGCCAGAACTGATGTCGATCGACGCACCTGCCACGGTCTCTGTAGCGTCGACCAGTTCGCGTCGGTCAACGCAAAAACCGATGTTGATCGACGTGACGGCCCAGAATCGTGATTTTTAGGGTTTCTTGTGCGCCAAGTCATGAAATAACTATATAAACCCTTCATATTTCAGATTAAACACACAACCACGACCCAAAACACTTACCTAGGATTGAGAAACCTATTTTCAACATCCTACAACATATTTTAAAGATCTACGTCGAAGATTCAAGATCCGAAGCACCAAGACGAAGACGTTCGTTCGAGCTCTAATTTCTCGACCGAGATCAATCATCCAAAGTCCGATTTCCCAGCAATCTTTCAGCACTTTTAGCTACTTAATAAGTTCTCTAAACTCTAGTTATTCTTAGTTTAATTCTAGATAATCTATGCTTAGGATTTTAATTGTTTGAGTTTGAGTTTTTGAACCGTTTAATTATTTCGATCGTATGAACCTTCGATTTGCTGAAGTCTGGACTTGAGATTTTTAGTTTTAATAATAAGTAGTCGCTGCGTTTATTCTCTTGTTCATGCTTGGTGATGATTTGTTCATGATTAATTTAATTATTGCTTTAGTTTTGATAATTAGTTAATAATTGATTCATGCTATGTTATTGCTTGAGAATTGTGGATTTGATCTTGTTCTTAAGGAATCACATGCTTAGATTTAATTTGTGGTAGTTTATGCATGCTAGTTTATTAGTTTTGAATTAATTATTTTTAAAAGCCTTAGAATAATAATTAGATAATTAATTTAGAATTAATTTAGAATTAATTCTAGTTGCTTTAAAATTCCTAGATTAATAATTCTTAGATAATTTAGTTTTCAATCTTAGGTTAAATTAATTAGTTAATAATAATTAGTTGATACTTTTAAATTTATTTGTAGTTGGTAATTTTCAAAAACCAAATTTATACAAGTTCTCGTGTTAAACATTGTGATTAAACAAACATTAAAAATTCTGAACATCAGTCCTTGAGAGACGACTCGAGTTAAGCTTGCCAACCTACACGCGATCCCGTTCTCTTGCGGGCGAGCTATTAAATTTCTGACAATTATTTATAAAGTAGGCACACACAAAAGCTCGAATCAACCTCAACCTATTTCGGTGATCTCTTATACTCCGCCGTTCGATCTGAATCTCATGGCCATTATGCGACAAATATAATCTCCTCCCGTTACGTCGGCCTCATTCGATGCTAGGTTCAATGCTCTTGAGACTATGCCCATTGGGTCAAACACTAACATAGAGCAACTAGAAAGCGATGTCAATATGCTAAACCAAGCAAATGAGGAAGCAAAATTGTCGAGCCAACCTTTGCTTCCTCTTGCAGTCACAGTCCTTGGAAATGATGGGGTTGTTGATAATACGGTTGTCCCCCCGTCCGGCGAGGAAGTGGTTTCTATTCCGAGTGCACTTACTCCTCTTGATTCCACTCCCGTGGGCCCCACTTTGGCAAAGGCACTTCCCGATGGCTTACACAAGTCTTCGAACCCGTACAGGGCACCAACCTCTAAAGCCCCTATACCTTCTCCATCACGCATATCTTTTGAGGATTGGTTACATATGGATGTGATCCGAGAGTTGTTCGAACAAGTTTATATGGAAGAAAAGAGCATTGAGGATGAGTTTGACCCGGGAGCTTGTGTCGAAGGTTGTGGTGAAAGGAATGAGACCCTTGTTCGTAACGACGATTCTATTGTGCTTCAATGTGCCAAAGGTTTGGGTGAGGAAGATTGTTTATGTGTCGTTGAGGGAAACGACAAAATTTTAGAGGGGCAGGTGTAGATTGTTGATGATAGGAGTGAGAAACTTGAAGATTATCTTGAGGGGATCGTTGAATTGTTTGAATTAGCCCCCAATGAAGACGAGAGGAGGCACAAGCCCGAGCTTAAGCCTCCCCCATCTCACCTCAAGTATGCCTATTCGGAGGAAGAGGAGAGGTCTATTCAAGTGCTTAAAGTTCATACGGGTGCTATTGGTTGGGGTCTTGGAGATATCAAGGGAATTAAACCTTCGACTTGCATGCATAAGATCGTTTTGGAGGATGATGCCAAACCTCCTCGAGAGTTCCAAAGGCGTTTGAATCCAAGTCTTAAGGATATAGGGAAAGCCGAGACATTGAAGTTGTTGGTGGAAGGCTTGATTCTATCGAGTGTGTAAGAATCCTTGGGATACTTTCCAGAGTCATCAGGTCGAAGCGATGGACGAAAACAGTAGTCATTCAACTCATCTCTTGATGTCGATGTATCTTTTGTCTTGCCCTTCACATTCATCACTGTATTAAACACATTCTTCTCAATGTGCATAACATCTAAATTTTGACGAATTAAATCGTGCTCCAGTACGGAAGATCCCAAAAAAATAATTCTTTTTTTCCAGCTGCTCGTTAATGCGATTTGAGCATTAACACATTCTGCTTTTAGCTCAATGGCCTTCAGAAGGCCAAGCCTATCTATCTCAGCAAATATCTCTACTCCTAAATGGATGTTTAGCGGGGTAACATCAACCATCCTATTTTTTCTAAAGTTTTTTTTTTTTGCCTTTTCGAAGATGATGATCACATTCTAGAAACTTGCGGTGGTTATCAAACCAAGATTGTTTTCCGCTAAACTTTAGAATAAATGCATCAGATCGCTCCATGCAATATGGACAGGCAGTTCGAATGGCCGTACTCCAACCCGACAACATGGAGTATGCGAGAAAATCACTAATTGTCCATATAGCGGATTTCCACAATTTGAAGTTCTGCTTCTTGGACACATCATACGAATCAGCACCATCTGTCCACAACTGTTTCAACTTTGCTATTAGAGGTTGTAGGAAAACATCCAACTTGTCCTTTGGGTTTTTAGGGCCTGGCACAAGAACACTTAGAAACATATATTGTTCCTTCATACATATCCAGGGCGGCAAGTTATACGGTGTGACTATTACCGGCCATGATGAATATTGTAAGCCAAAACTACTAAAAGGTTGAAATCTATCTGTGCATAGACCCAATCTAACGTTTCGAGGTTCCGCGGCGAACTCTAGATAAGTTTAATCAAAATATCTCCAAGCTTCTGAATCTTACGGGTCACGCATGATGCCATCCTCGACTACGTGTTCGGCATGCCACCGCATATCTTTCGCTGTAGCCGGAGATGCGTACAATCTTTGTAAATGTAGAGTCAAGGGAAAGTAGTACATCTTCTTGTACACAACTATTTTGGACTTACGTCGTTTTGCGCTTCCTTGGTTCACGGGTTTGAATCAGGGTCCTTTACAAAACCTGCAACTATTGAGGTCACAATCATCCTTCCAGTAGATCATGCAATTATTCTTGCAACAATTTATCTTCTCCACTGGTAAGCTCATACCCCTCAATAGCTTCTTACTTTCGTAAAAATTATCCGTAACTTTATTATTTTCAGGCACAATCTCTTTAACTAGATCAATGAATTGATCATAATACTTCTGAGAAATGCCTTTTTTTGGCTTTATATTCATGAGGAGGGCAACAAAAAAGAGTTGGGTGTGTTTCTCGCAGCCTGGATACAGAGATTATTTTGTAGCTTCCAACATATTGAAAAACTTCTGCGCCTCCGGATTAGGAGGTTCTTCTACATCATCATTCATCTCAAAATCAGGTCCCACCGAATCTTATACCATGTTTATGTACATATTTGGGGAGTTTTCAGGAATGACAGAAGATCCCCCTACTTCAAAATTACAACGCGATGACGCGAGATCTACTGTTTCGCCGTGATGTATCCAAATATGATAATCGGGGATGAACCCTTTGGCGCATAGGTGATATATATTGTCATCGATCTCACGGTAACGACGATTCCTACACTTAATTTGTTTGCAGGACATTTCTAATTATCACCATCCCTCTCTGTAGAAACATGCGTGATTGCAAATTCAACGAAACGATCCACCCCCTTTACGAATGTATCCAAAAATAATCTATCATTCCCTCGCCGTTTATACATCCAACTACGATTAGTATTATCCATCCTATAATTTAGGGTGTTAATTATTTGTGATACTAGCTAGAATAATCGATCGTTCTTTCGTGAGAGGAAAAGAATGTGGGTGACAGAATTTCGGCAACACAACGAGGAAGAAGAGTAATTTGAATTATTGGTAAGGCTTCTATCCCATTCAAAAATGTTAGTAGTATGTATTATCTTAAAATATGCATTTTTGCTGGCTTCAAAGTTTCGGCAGCATCTCCCCTTAGTTCTCTAAGTACACATATATTTTAGTGCACCCGAGAACAAAAGGAAGATGCATAAAACCAAAATTTCAAAGTCAACATAACACATATGCGTAAGATATAACCATACTACACCCACATTCTCGAACTGTCCAAAAATGGGACATTTCAAAATTTAGAATCAAACTCTCTATTTGATGCTAAATCCCAAACAGGTCTAAGGTAGGTATTGTACAAGGGAATAATTCAAAATTTAGTATCAAACTCTCTATTTGATACTAAATTGAATTAAATGAGTCAAAATTAACTATTGCTCTTACTATATTAATCATATACAAAAATTAAAAACAATAATATCAACCAATCAATCACATATATAAAACCACCATCATTTTTTAAAACAATCTTGAAAACCGTTATTGAAAGGACGAAACCTCCCGACCAGCTCCGTACACCACGTCATCACCGACGTCTACCCAACCAATCATACATCAGTCAATCATAATGTGTATATTACAACAAACAATAACATACATTAAACAAAATCGATCATCACGACATTTAAAAATCACCATCATATACACTTTAATTGCATATCTCCATTATTGAACCCCGGTTAAAACTTAAACCCTACCTAACCCTAATTTAATTCAAATTTATATAATTGAACCTAATTTACAAATAATTATAAACTAAAGCCCAAAACAAACCTAATTTCATAAATGAATACTAAAGACCTAATTATCCCTAATTTTATACAAATGTACAATCCAATCCAATTTATAAATAATTATAAATTAAAATCTAAAATAAAGTCTAATTGCACAAATGAATTGTAAACCTAAAATCATTCACAATCGTATAATTGAATCTCAAATTCCTACATTCAACCCCAATTAAATTTATCAATACCTAATTTCTAAATTCAAATCAAATTAAGACCCTAAATTAAAAAAGATAACATGAAATTTTAATTCAAAGGGAATTATACCTTAATAGGTGATGGTATAAGTGCTTCGGCGATGAATTCCAGCGTGTGCTCCGTGCGGCGGCAAACTCTGACATGTGCGGCAGCAACGGCAAAATCCCGATTGTGCGTCTCTCCTTTTTTTTTTTTTTTTGAAAAAATGCAAATGAACAGTCTGTAAAGGGAGCAGCTATTTTATTGACTTTACCGATGGACCTATTTTTGTCGATAAATTCGCTAGTATAGTGATTCCGGCGTTACTGAAGCCCAATATCCGTCGATAAACAGTTCGGCCTTGCCGACGGCTATATATCCATCGGCAAATAAAAATCTGATTTTTTTAAATATTGCCAACGGCTATTTATTCGTCAGTAAATGTAGAAATCGTTTTACACTTTTTTTTATATACTTAATATGGTTAAATGGGTTCAATTAATTTGTGTATGTGTGTTATTTTTCTAGATTTAAATAAGGGAACGACAAGAAGGTGAAATTGGACCTTGACGCACGATTTGACGCGAGCCAAGGCGCGCCCGTACGCGCCCGAGCACTGCCGACCATTCCTGCCGAGTCCCGCGCGCAGGTGCGCGCGCCTGCCCGCGTACTGCCGAGTGCCTGCGCCGACGCCCAGCGTGCCGCCTGCATCGATCAATGCAACCGGCCGCGTAGACCGCCGTAAAATTCTCAATTGCGTCGATTGGGCCCGCTATCAATGCCCCTTCGACATCGAGGCCTGCTGAAAGCCTGCCGAGCCTCGCCCAGCCACACCCGCACACTCCTGATGAGCCTTGCCACACACCCTCGCCCAAGCCTGCCGACCACGCCCGGCCACGCCTAGCATCCCGCCCGCGTTGATCGATGCAACCGCCCACGTAGATCGATGCCCCGTCGACGCCAGCATTGGGAAGATCCTCACGTCATGGTGCTAGTTGGGCCAAACCTTGGTCAAACTTGGGAAATCAAGCTTTAAAGGCTTAATTGATCCATTTATCCCTAATTTAACCTAGTATAAATATGTAGACTTCTCCCATTAGCAAGGAACACCTCTCATTAACCCAACTTTTGCATGTGTTTGAGATTAATTTTCTCTTTAGGTTTTATATTTAATTTCAAGCATTTCCTTGGGTTTATAAGCCTATGAAGAATTCAAGTGCTACCTTGGATTTTACTTTGCTTTGTAATTTCATTCAAACTTTTGGATTCTCTTTAAAATTCAAGTAAGTTTTCCTTTAATTTCATGCTTGTTCTTCAATTTATGCATTTTGCCTTAACTATTAGATTTGTTGTTGGATCTTGTGAATTGGCTATGGAATCTAGGTGATTGACACACCAAGATCATAGATCGAGTCTCGGATCATTTTTATTTTGAGTATTTCACATGCTTTTTTTGATTTTTATTTACATGCATAGTTTTTCGTTAAATCCTAGATCTACTCTTCGTTTCTTGTTATTTTTCGAAAAGTTTTTAACTTTCATGACAACTTTTATTGCTCTTTTCATTGATACTTTCAATTCATTTTAATTTGCATTATTTCAAATCTTTGTTCTTGCATGCATAGTAGTACTTTAGGCTTTCATGATTGTACTTGGTGAAACTTTGCTTTTTGTTGCTTGTTTTCATTCTTACTTTCTATTTCAATTTTGGCACACGCACGAGGCATCCGACCAGCTTGCATTTTACATTTCCTAGTTAGTTTATTTACATAGTTTTCCATAGTTTTTCATTTTTATTTACATTTCAAGCTAAAAAAACCCTTGATTCTTACATAGCAATCGATTCCGATAATATCGAGTTACGAACCCACTTTTATTTTCAACACCACTAAAACTACTCTTTCACTTATTCATGAATATAAAATAATATTCGCTTTAAAAATGTTTTTCGAAAAAATCATGTGTAATATTGAATCTCATAATATTTTACAAGAATATATTCAATATGAGATAAAATAAGAAAACTATAATGTACTAAAACATATTGGAATCCAAAAAACTACTACTATAATACAATTTATGTTTCATTGGGAAACCAGGATTTGTTAAAATCTCTTTTCGAATTGCATTATATTGTTGCTACTTCATGAGCGTATTATATCAAAATTATTGACGATATGAAGTTGTCAAGTAATTATATACCATTATTCAATAATATTATAATCATTTGCGCTACTTCAAGAGCACTTAATGTTATTCATGAACATAGAATTAGTTAATCAAACTAATACGGGCTCATTTGGATTGCCAGATAAGCTAAGATATGGCTTTCTAATGTGGTTTCATCTCTTGTTTGGTATTTGCGATTGCAATCTAATTTAATCTTAGCAGCCCGCAAGACCCACGAGTGTAGTCATGCATATGCAAGATTAACAATCAGACCCCCACCCCTCTGACTACTTATCGGCCTCAATTGGAAAATGAATCATAAACCACAAATAACAATATTAATTGTATCTAAATAGTGAACTAATGTGGAGTATATTCTTATTTATTCTAATCTAACCAGGTTCCCAAATGAGGCCTACATGTCATAAGTGGGCAACCATCCAATCCGTATTGTCTAGGCTTCAGACCTGATTTTGCTTTTGGAGTTTATGGCCCAAACACGCGCCTACTAGGTATGAGTGCACCCATGCCTATTAACCACCCACAAATCTCATGTGCGAGCGATGTTTTTGATTCATAACACACCCTCCCTGTGCAAGCATTATGCTAATAATTTATTATAAATTAGAGAATAAGATAGAGTGATATTATGAAAAGAGAATAATCTTGAGTAAAGGGCCATACACCTCTATTTATAAGCACAAAAATAGGTTTACAAGGGCACGATGGTCATTCATTAAATATATAAGTTATTTACAATAATATATATTTAAGTAAAAATTCCTTTGATTTATGGTAGTTATTATGTGTCCGTCTATGAGAGGAAGAAAGGAGGGGAAAGTGATACTAGGGTTTCAATGGCGTTTGTGTCTTTTTATTATGCCAAAGTGGTATTTTTGAATAAATGAAAAGGACTGAATATGTCACCTTAAAAGGCATGAGAATATCCTAATATAAAAAAATTCATTAAATGTCAATATTACCAACAAATCATTGCCCACAAACAATCCATCTTCTTCATCATCCTCCACTTCACTGTTGTCACCATGGCAGTCATCATCGCCCATCGACTTAGATCCACCATTGGAGAACAACAGCAACAAAAACCGAAAAAAAAAAAAAGAGGGAATGTGTGTTATGATCTAAACGCCATGAGACACATTTAGAAATCTGATCTGAACGCATAATTTTCTTCTTCTTCTTCTTCTTCTTCTTCTTCTTCTTCTTCTTCTTCTTCTTGTGTTGGTCCCAACGATTGTTGTAGATGGTGGATATCGGGCTTGGGGGACATCAATCATGGAGAATGGAGGTGAGTTTGGGAAACAACGACCACAAAAGATTGATATTTTTGATTTTGTGGAGATGAGAACTCTAGAAGGTGGAGATTTTCAGTATAGGACGATATCCATGGGCTATGGTAGATGAGCTTGGACAACGGCTATGGCAAACGAGTTTGTGGACAACCATGACAACAATTTTCTTTTTCTAGGAGTAAGGGTAATTGAGGAAATTTAAAAATTTTGAATTGTTCTCGTAAACTGATGGGTGCCAATGTAAATAAATGCAAGTTGGGTGTCATTTTCCTAAACGAAAAGATAAAAGGTGGCAATTGGATAATTTTCCGTCGTTACACTGTGACTGTCACCGTAAGAAACGCAGCGGACAAAGCAGAAAGCCCCCAATCTGCAAAAATAGAGTCAGATCGGAAGAGGAAGAAGTCGGCAGATGGAGCCGACCACCATTACCATAAGCACAAGCCAAGTAGTAGTAGTAAAAAGACTAAAATGTTCTCGTCGGAGAAGGTGAGGGCTTCCCACATTCTGATAAAGCACCAGGGCTCCCGTCGCAAGTCCTCCTGGAAGGACCCCGACGGCCGCCTCATCTCGGACACCACCCGAGAAGAAGCTGTTTCTCAGCTACAGGCCTTCCGCCGCGATATCCTATCTGGCGATGCCTCCTTTCAAGACCTCGCCCCCCAGCACTCCCACTGCAACTCCGCCAAGCGCGGCGGCGATCTCGGTCCGTTTCGATTTCCTTAATCTGTACCTCTACCCACCCCATGCATCCGACGCTTTCACTTTATTTTCCACAAGTCTTCCATAAATTGCATATGAATTATTTATTTGAGCGTTTGATCTAATTAAGACACTTCAGAGTTTTTTGTGGTTTCTTAATTTCTGCAGAGAAGATTGAAGTTGATTGGATTTGTCTGACGTTCTGTATTTATTCCTTGTAGTTTGCAGATTAAAACTAATTTCTGCATAGAATATTAAAAAACTGTTCTTATCTTCCTAAGATCAATCAACTTGCAGTTTTACTTCATGGAGTTGCACTTGAGTGTGAGAGTGTGGTATGTGCACTTTATGAGCCATGAGTGCTCGGACAGTCAAATAGCTAGAACTAAGAAGGGCATAATGTTTGTTTGGATTCTAATGTAAAGAGTTGATACATGTATAGTGTAGGTTTAACAACTCATAATCACTAGCCCTTGTGGCTACACCACTAACTGACTTGTGCATATGATCAGTACTCATAGTTTTCTTCATTACATGCATGATGAAAGTAATTGCAGTTAGTGGTTCGCATTATTCAGTTTTGAATCTGAAGAATGCTTTCCGGCACCTATATGAATATATCTGGGGCATGTTACGAGACTTGTGAGAAAATGTTGTGTTAATATTTGTAATTTTGGATGAGCTGAAAATACTCGTGCTTGATATGTTTTGACACAACTATTTTGCTTTATGGATTCCTATTTCATTTGTTATTCTATTTAATGTTGATGAAAAATTCCAATAGCCTAATGTTGTTCTATTATATTATAGACTTGTTTAAAAAGAATTCATATATCTTTATCCAACATGTCTATAGCATGTTGACCTACTTTAAGTACTCTTGATATGGTATTTCCTGTCTGTTGTTATCATATTACGTCATATTAAGTCTCTACCTTTTATTTAGCATCTTCCTAAGACCTTTTTCTAGGTTCTCTATTTCAACATTTTGCCCGGATTTCCCTAATTATTATATTTTGGAGCAACTATTTGATAAAGCCATCAGACATTTTGTAAGGTTTTGTTACCTTATTAGATTTGGCTGTTTAGCAGTGCTAATACTTTAGTTTTTCGTAAATTCAAATTGAAGCTTGTTCCAGTGACATGCTTGCTAGTAGTGCAGGGAAAATGACATTAAGCAATGAAATTCCCTTGTACGTTAACTTACAGTTTTGAAAAGTTACTAACTAGGCTATGTTGTCTAATTTCATAGCATCCGATTTGAGGCATTGCAGCATTAGTTTAAGGCCTTTCTAAAAATTTGCTACTATTTTACTAGAATATATTGGGCAGCGCAGAGCAGAATACTGTAGTTGGTCATATATTTGAACTGAAGAACTTGTTTTTGGTGGCGTAGATAATTGCTGTTGGGCTTTTTCCAGCTAACAAATTGATTGCCGGTGGTGCAGGGAGCATGTTATATAATAGGACTTGTTTGCTATCTTACAGTGTTCAGTAGGTTCTAGCTAGGCTATTCTTACTAAGAGTGAATTACAAAACTACCCCTGAGGTTTATCCGATTTTCTAAAAAAATAAACTTATCTTTTAAAATTAAAAATATTCCCTCAAGGCTTGTATTTACTTACAAATATTCTCGTCTCAACCTCTCTCGAGGGTGCACTTTTGTTAGACAAAAATTAAAGGGGGTTATTTGTTATTTGATTTCGAGAGATAATTGTGCCTTTTTGTAATTAACTAAAGTTAAACCTCATGGGTAGTATTTGTAATTATCCGTTGTAATTTCATGGTGTCCATTTCAGGCATTGCAACATTTCTTTAAGACCTTTCTCTATGCTCTCTAGGTTAACTTTTTGCCGAAATTCCCTTATTACTAATTTTAATATTTTTTTGGAGTGGCTATGGTTTTATGCAATAAAGCCGTCAAAATCTTTCAGGAGAATGTATACCATGTTAGAGTGGATCAAGTAGCATAACAGAGTACTGTAGTTGGTCATAAATTTGAATTGAGGAAGTATTATTTTTGGTGGCATATATAATTGCTATTGGACTTGTTCCAGTAATTAAATTCATGTCACTGAACATAATAACATTTGCAGTGGGACTTGTTTTTCTTAAAATATTCAAACAAAGCTAAACTTACATCCAATCAGGTTGATATTTCATTTTGGAGCTTGGAGCATAATTATGTATGATGTAATGAGGTACTATTATTTCGTTGCATGGTACCTGGAGATATTCCCATTGGAAATGAAAATATTAGATATAACTAACCAAAATGTCAGCACTACAGTTCTGTCAAGACTTTATTAAAATTTCTTGTATCCTTTTCTCTCTCTCTCTCTCTCTCTCTCTCTCTTTTTTTTTAAAATTAAGTCATTGGTTGTTGTATCCTTCCTCCCATGAAAAAGAGTTGAAATTCTTATAGTACCTCACCAGATACTTCAACTGAGGAGATAAGGTGCTACATTTTTTATCCTATAACTTGCATTTCTCCACAACTACTGTTCATATTGTTACTATGTTACTATCCTCAAAGTTTTCATAAGGTTTTTTCATCGAAGATCAAAGCTGACTTGATCCCTCTGGCGTGTGTAATGATAATATTATTATCATCCCAAGGAATAAGTGCCTTACGTGCATTGAGTTGGTTAATTACTTACTACGTGTTCACATTGAGAAAACAAGAGTGAGTTCTAGGTTGCTTGATAATAAGACCACAATTGAGTTTCTTAAAGTGAAGCTTGAAATTACAATCTTTCATGCTGCAGAGCACATAGCTGCCAAATTTGTATGAAATTCTATCAATTCACATCTGTTTACGTGAATTACTGGTGCTTGTGGCTATACCAGTTAGCAGTAACTTGTTTGTATATTCATATTTTACCTCATCACATGCACAATAAATGTACTTGAACTCAGTAGCTGAGCCTGAGCTTCTGCAAGTGTGAAGCTCAAGTAAGCATTCAAAACCATTATGAAGATCTGTTTTGACAGAAATATGAATCACGGGATAGGTTTTGTAGGTTTTGAACACTTGTGGTAAATCATGTTGTACTCTCTCCTTTCCATGTGGAATTCTGTTATTTCCTTTTGAGATGTTTTTCAACTAGAATGTTATATTTTCTTTCAGAGGTACCCTATCACTTAAAACAATATGTGGCACTACCAAGTCGTAGACACTATTTTTAATGCATTTAGGTAACTGTAACCTATACCATTTTTTTAAAATGCTTCCTTTAGTCATTTGTTAAGTTCTGTTCTTTGGTGGATCTAGCCTTTTTGGTGATTCTTACAAGAAAAATGAATAATAAATTTTGTGTTGTACAATTATTGGTAACACTTCCCATCTGTAGCCTGCACCCTTAATTTTCTTGCTGATACGCAATGTGATTTTGTGCTTTTGTGGTGTATAGAAATATTAAGAACATAAACTCGAGGTGCTTTCTTTTCACTTGTTATCATAAGTGTTTGAAATTGGGGAGTTCATTAATTCTATTACATGCAATCTGCAGGTCCTTTTGGAAGGGGTCAAATGCAAAAAGCTTTTGAAGAAGCAACATTTGCATTGAAGGTTGGGGAGATAAGTGACATAGTGGAGACTGACAGTGGAGTTCATATCATTATGAGAACTGGCTAATTGCCTATTCAAAATACGATTCCGAGATGGTTAGGTTGACATATTAAGCAGACATTCGAGTTTCCCTTGTTAGTGGGGGAGCAATACAATCTTGTATCTATGACTCTTAAAGTCAAAGGTTTGAACTTCTCGGTGGCTAAAATTTTGACGACCCTTACATTTCTAAGTGTTGCTGCATAATTTAGTGTTAGATCTGTCTGGTGACTCTGGTCTCTATACTCATGCAACTCTGTATACTTTGGTGTAGTGTCGTGATTTATCTATCTATCTACCTACCTACGTATCTTTTGTACAAAGGTGTTTAGCGTTTTTATTTTGTTTGTGTAACTTGGGCTTATTCTACTTTTCCATTTGAAAGAGTGAATCATGTATGTGCTGGAAAGGATTGCCTTTGGCGTGTTAATTGTTGCTTGATTTAACTAGTTCATACACTTAATCCATTGAACAGTCAAATTTGTTTGGTCAAACTCCATTGAACAAAGTCAAATTTGTTTAGGCGTTTGACCAGACCTTAAGTTTTAGACATAATTATCTTGAAAAATAGAATTCCGCTGGCCAGTGATATTAGAACCTTGCATGCCCACTCCAGCCGACGATATTATTTTCAAGCAATGGATTAGATTTTTCGTGTATTTCATTATTTAATTAAAAGCATTATAATAAAAGCATTACTAGTGTATATAACTGGAAATATTAATAAAATACTGTGATTGTATAATAAAAATACTGCTGGTATATAATAAAAACACTAATTCGCAGGTTCGTATATAATGATATGTTTCCATTTGAAC
>BMAC01000163.1:185109-205034 GCA_014905375.1 Phtheirospermum japonicum
TATATATATATATTTATTTATATTTAACTTTTGTGATTAAATATCCCCACCCATGCATCGCACGACTCACTGAACTAGAAATAACCTTACATGCCCACTCTTGCCGACAAGATTGTGTTGTCAAGCTAATTGCCCAACTCAAAACCCAAACGATGTTGTTGAGATTTCAAGTCTGAAAACTCTTATAAGTAACAATTAGTCTTATAAGTATCAATTGCTTGCAAATTGTAAGGAAAAATTACCTTTATAGTCTATTATATTGTGCACTTTAAAAAAGAAAAGAAAAAGACTATGATATTGTTAAGTATCAAAACACCTATACTAAATTGGTAAAATTATCAAAAAAGGTACAAAATTATCCCAATCATGCTTTTTTACTGACGTGGCGTGATTCAATACTTTCATACATTTTTTAATTTGAAACATTAATTGAAGAAAACAGCCTAAGAAAGAAATTCATTTTGGTCCATTATATTGGCCACATTCCAGAAAAGGTACTTGACATTGGCCATCGTCAAACCAAGTCCACTAAGTTGGCCAATTGATCAAAAAATGTCCCAAAAAAATTTGGTCGAGATTTTTGCTGTCGTGGTGTGGTGCTATATTTTCTTATCATTTTTCTTGTAATTATAAATATTACAAATATATTTTGCCATCCTTTTTTTTTATTTTTCCTTTAATCTAATTAATAAAATTTGAGTTAATAAAGAATTATTTAAAACTTGAGATTAATATAAAAATATACAATAAATATTAAGAAACTAGAAAATAAATATAGAAATTTATATTAAAAAATAAATATTAATAAAAAAATTAGCGAATACAATTAGATATAAATATAAAAGTATAAAATAAATTACAAAAAATTATTAAACATATATAAAATCTTATTAATATTTATATTTTTAATAATTTTTTAAAACTCATTTTATATTTCTATATTTATTTCTAATTTTCATATTTTTTATTAATTAAAATCTTATTAATTATAAAATATTTTATATTTATTTTATAATTTGTAATATCTACTTTATATTTTTTTATATTTATCACTGATTTTTTATTTTTAATTTAATAAAATATATTAATTTGATTCAAGAAAAAAGAATGAAGGGAAAATAGGATTTTGTCTTCACTTTAATGTTTAAAATTATAAAAAAATGATAAGAAAATATAGAATAATGCCACGTCAGAAAAACACCTCGGTCAAGCTTTTTTGAAACTTTTTTGATAAATTGGCCAACTTAACCGATATGGTTTGATGATGGTCAATGTTAAGTATTTTTTCTGGAATGTGGTCAATATTTAAAGGACCAAAATGAGTTTCTTTCTCAGGTTTTTTTTGTTCAATTAATGTTTAAAATTAAAGAAGAATGATAAAAAAGTATTGAATCACGCCACGTCAGCAAAAAAGCCCGATCGGGATAATTTTGTATCTTTATTGATCATTTTACCAACTTAATGTAGGTGTTTTGATACTGGACAATATCATGGTAATTTTTTTAAAAGTGGACAATATAATAAATTAAAAAAGTAATTTTCCCCAAATTGGAACAGGGAAATACCCAAACAAACTTGGTTTGTTAGCAAAATTAACGTCCAACTTATTCTTAAAACCGACATGTAATAATCAGTTATATATCAGGTACGGTTCATGTTTCTTTCAATCCATCTCATCACAATTTTCTAGGCCACACACACAAAAAAAAATAATTTGATCCTCTACTGGAGCCTCCAACAACCCTCCAGCTTGCCACTGTTCAGGCATAATTTTGGTACCGTTAATTAGAACCATTCTGATACCCCTTTAAACTACTGAATAAGATGCATGGCTACTTGTATTTTGGATTCCATTTCAACTGAGGTTGTGTTATGTTCAAATTTTGATCCGTGCAAGTTATTACGAAGTTTCCAAGTTTTTGAAATTTTATGTCACGCACCACTCTTGACCAACGAGCATCGACGGGAAAAATACGTCTTAATTAACGTGCCAAATAGTGGAAATAACGCCACGCGACTAGTAATATTTTACAAAGCCCTGGAGTCTTCTAGAGGCGTTCCGAAAGTGTACAAGACTTGCTTGAACGAGTGCGAGTTGTGAAGGTTCATGAGCGTGCCAATTTGGAGGAAGCGACTAGAATATTGCGAATGTATGTGGACGTGCCAGGAATGTTTTAGCGTCTTCAAGTGGAGAATCCCTAAATCTGCCTTTGAGAAGGTTGTTTTTGTACTCACAATATTCTAGAATAAGCTAGAATATGTTTAAAATTACTTGTACATATGAGATAGTTAGAGGACTTATATAGAATGCTCTAGAAAGTCTTCTACAATAATCTATAGGTGTGGGAACTTAGGCAACTTTACAGAGAACCCCATTAAGGAAGTGATCGTAGGAATATTATAGAAAATTCTATAATTCTTCATATGAGGAGGTGGAGACCTATAATCGGGGCAAGAATACACCCTAGTGTGTGCAAGCTTTGAAGCCCTCTTCAACGACCAGCTTCAACCAATAAATGTCATCGTCTTCTGAAAACCTTATGGCAAGCTCGCCACCACACTGCTCTCACGGCATATATAAGCCTCCATCTTCTATTCGATGTTCGATATTGACATGGTCAAGAAGATTTTCCCCATTTTTCAGTCGTACCCTAGTTCTTCCATGGCCCATAACCAGCCTTTGATGGGAGCCACAACCCATTGTCATAACCCGTCCTCCTCAGTCGCTACTAGGGTTGAGGAGCCAACTTCTCGCACTAACATTACAGTGGGACATCAATGATCACTTCATGGAGATTTTGTACAACAACGACAAACGCATCAAAAATCTCATGGAATCTTTTGGAGAAAAGAACAAAACCATCAACGATGTTGAAGCCACTGAGCTCGCACCTACAACGGTTCATCGTCAACATCACTCTTATTGTAACACTCTTGCTGGAGATCAATCGACAAGGCGTGGTCAGCTCCTTGTCCTGGTCTGTGATTCGAACTTTTGCGTGCCTACTTTTATAAATATTTGTCAATTATTCAAAAGCTCGCTCGCAAGAGTACAAGTTTGCATGTAGGGTTGTAAGTTAAACTGAGTCGATCTCGAGGAACATGTAATCAAAATCTCAAATGTTTGTTTAATCACAAAGTAACATGAAAGCTAATTCAAATTGGGGGTTTGTTTGTTTTTGTTATCTAAGAAATTAAAACTCAATAGCATGAATATAAACCTATTAACTAACAAGAACTAACTAGCATGAATCAAACTAAAGTAATCAATCTAATTAAAGCAATAACATGTATGGAACTTACTAGCAATAACGAGATCGAAAGCATAGAACTTCAATGAAAATAACGAGCATAAACGTAGGCAATTATCTCAAACGAAACATAAATAGAATAATAAATCTCAATCAACCAAGCATGAAATAAATAAACTAAATTATAATGAACGTTTACGAATCCAATATCAAAATAACAAGCTTGTAGCGTAAAATAATTCAAGACAATAAATAAAAGCAATTACCTAGTTGCATGAATTAGCTAAGAAAATAATTAAAAAGTTTAGAATACTTATTTGAACTAACAAGTGCAGTAAATCCTCTAGCCACTCCGGAGAAAATGCGTAGATCTTGGCCAAAAATTGAATCACGAACTAAACAACGGAACTTGAAACTTGTGACTCTTGAATCTTCGATCTTGATCTCTTTAAATGTTATGGGATGTAATGGTGTGTTGTTTGTGAGGTTATGGACCGAAAATAGAGTTATGGTGGTGATATATATGTTTTTGGGACGGATTTAGGAGGGGTTTATATAGTTTTCCCATGTCTTTGAGAACAAGTTGGGGCAAAACGCATTTCTGGGCAGGTAACAGTAAGACTTAGCGGTAACAGTTACCGCTAACTCTACCGTTATCCCTCCTTAAGTAACCTTTGTCCATCCATAGCGGTGTTGATAGCGGTAAGAAAGTAATCGTTAAGTATACCGCTAAACCTCTCTATCGTTTCGTAACGGTGTAACCAGGGGTAAGAGATACCGTTAAGGTTACCGTCAGTTAGTCTGGGAGCTCTCTGTCCATCTTCAGCGGTAAGATAGCGGTAATGGTAGCGGTAAGGGTTACCGCTAGCTCCTAGTTTCTGCTACTTCTTCTCGGAACGCTCAATTCTTATCTTTTACTTATTGAACTTCGTCTCTCCTGCACTGAGCTCCTCCGGTTACTTAGCTATAAGATGAAAAACAAAGAATAATCACCTATTTGCATCAATCTAGATCATAATTTGATAAAATAAACTGGAAGTATAAAATTACGAAATTAAGTTTAATATACCAAACTTATACCAAAAATAATAAGAAAAACTAACTAAAATACTAATAAAAATAAGGACAAATATGTGTTAATCAACTACCCCACGCTTTATTGGTTTGTTAGTCCTCGAACGAACGGTAATTTCAAAGAATAACCAGAATAAAAATAAGTCAAGCTAAGAGTCGTGTCGTGCTACATAGATAATTTTGAAAATATAGATACATGCAGTGCAACCTCAAACGCTCGACCATTATTACATTTTCGCTCTAAAAACAAAATCATGCTTCCTCACGGAGGGTAATTTATAAGTGTACGCTCAAGCACTCAAGAATTTCTTTATATGGACGTGTTTACGCTCAAATCATCAAAATACAAGTACAATAAGCAAGAACTGAAAATCAAAAACTTTTCCATCGCGTTTAAGTGTGTAACCAACAAAGAATCAGAAAAGGTCTTTTCGTGTTGTAATGTAGGCTCTTTGGACGGGTATGGAATATATAAGTCCTATGGCTAACTCAGGATCTAACGTGATCAATAACTCACTCAACTATTCTAATCACGAAGCAATGTGCTTCACCTCGCTCAAAAATAAAAACCTCACTTAACTCTCATAACGTAGCCTTTAAATTTAGGCTATTTCTCAACTTGCAAACCGTAAACCGACTGTCGCTCGAACTACTTAAACACAACTCTTGCCTCTTAAACATTAGGCTTCACAATAAAATAATAAACTCAAGCCTTAATAAGCATATGCAATGACTCCACAAGATTCACCATCCTTTTTATTTTTATTTTTATTTTTTCTTCTTTTATTTTTTTCTTCTCTTTTTTTTATTATTTTTTTTTTTGAAGGATGGTGATCCTTACACTTATTAAAAATTGTTCATAAATCCCTGATAAAATCTCCAAAACACAAATAACCAATAAAAGTAACTACCTCCTGCCCCACGCTTTTAATGATCGTAGGAGACTCAAACACACTCATGGCTATAGGAAATGGATTATTTGGCTATGATTGGCTCATTTGAAATTTATAGTGGCTAAAATATATGAATATGGCCGGAATAAGGGTTTTATCTGTGCCTTAACATCATGTTCAAAGCTAACTACACACATCGATTCCAAAGAGATCTCAAAACAGAACTTACTCAAGTACATGCAATGATAATAAACACTCAGGCTACTCACTGGCTTTTGCTCGAAAAAGTTTTGGATTGACGCTGCTTCTAAGGTTTTGCAAAATCAATTGCATCCAAGTACCATCTCACACTATATATAAATAATAATTTTGAAGATTTATGCACTTATACATGCTCAAAAGATAAAAACCTCAAATCACACATAGTTAACCTTGACAGGCAAGCCAGACAAACACAATTCAGCGCATAAATAGTGGTTAAACATAAGAAGTTACTAATTATTACAGGCCATAAGAATTCAATTTGCACAAATAACACATTACAAATCATACTCGACCCTCCCCCTTCCTAAAAATCCGGCAATCCCCGGATTGCCATAAGCATAAATAAGATGAAACGAGGAAAGGAAGAGAAAACTTCCCTGAAAAAAAAAGTCGAGTCGCTCATATCGAAGTCGTGCAATCGGTCGTCATCTCGTTTCTCGTGCTTTGAATTGTCCCTTAACAAAAACTACAAAATACAAAAATAACAAAGAAAACAAATAATAAAAATAACAAGTGCAAACAAAAAAAACAGTGTCCAACATCAAATAAAAACATCCATAAAATCACTGCCGCGGGGCATCGTCAGGTGGTGGAGCAGGAGGCCATCGTCCCATAAAACAGGCAAAGTCGGCCGTCAAACCGGTCAACATATCCCTGTTGGCCTCGCTCACCTCTCTACCTCGGCGAGCCTCGTCACGTGTGAACTGAGCCTCTCTATGCCCCCGTCTCGCCTCCATAACTGCCAACCTCGCATTATTGTTCGCTTCACGAGCCTCTTCAAAGGCGAGACTTGCATCCGTCCGGGCAGCCTGGGCATCAAACTCAACACCGGAGAGTCATTCATAGATATTGGTCTTGAAATCCCTGTAATCAGTCAAGTGGGTGTTGAAATCGGGCCGACCCCACTGTGATGACTCTCCAGTCGAACCAAATGCGGACCCATCATAATGCCCACCATCTCCCTCATCAACTGCTCGCGTATCCTCGCGAGCCTCATCCTCGTCGTTGTCCTCAGCATCATCGTCTTTTTCTTCCTCGTCCTCTTTACTCTCCTCGACATGCTCCCACAATTGCGTTATCGGCCATCTATCTCCCCTTGGGTGACTAGGGACTCGAAACATATGCCATGACAGTGACAGTGCCTGATAAGCATAGGCGGTGTCATCATCCCTCGGTGCATATCTGCATATCTCGGCAATGCCCGTGATAAGAATCCCATGCGACATAGGAACCGGGCACATGTCACTAGTCCTCTTTATGCTCTTCAAGTACTTAATAATCAAGGGGTAGATTTGGACAAGTTTCCCCTTAGTCATGCACCACAGGGCATACAACTCGTCCCTGTTAATCAACGTCGGCTCTTCCTTGGCGATCACAAATCGATCCAAGAATCAGTACGCGACGTACAGTGCGTTGTCTTTTACCATTGTGAGAGGGGTATTGACTCCTTCCCTCATTGCCCGGTTACAAAATCTCCGCCCAAAACTCCCGCTCGTTATAATGATAGCCCCGTTCATGGAGCGTTAGATGGCCCTCAAAACCAAATATGGCCGTGATCATCTCAGGGGTGATATTGTACTCTCGGCCCCTGAATCGACATGTCAACATGTCAACATTTTGTTGTCCATGATCTCAAACGAAGTGTAAAACTCAAGCATCATTTGCTCGTAAGCCGGGACACGAACACGAGCCCATCGGATGTAATTGAGGTTGTTGATATAACCAATAAACTTTTCGGCGAACGGATAGCCTTGGGCTACCTGGTTCATCTAGTAATCGACGTCGATGACCACCGGGTTCACAATCAGCCGGTTCAACAACGAATTATAGAGATCAACTTCATCGTTATAAACATTGAACCGGGATCCAATCGTCCTTTGCACATTCCTTCTCGTGTTGCGTGATGATGAGGCTATGGTATAAGAATGAAATAACAAATTGCTAGATTGTGGCTGTAAAATGGTCAGAATGCAACCTTGAAAATGGTCTTTAGATTTTGAAAAATCTGACCCGGCAGATTGCTTAGCGGTTAGGCCTAGCGGTAAGCCTAACCGTTACCTCTTACCGCTAAGAGTTAGCGGTACGCTAGAGGTTTACTTGTACTGTTACTAATACCGCTAGTGGGTTTCGATAATCTGAATTCGGTGTTCCTAACCAAAATTGGTCTAACAATCTAAACAAACAACTCAATCCACCTGCAATCCCAACCTGACAGTTTTAAAAAGGGCTGAAGTTCAGCCACACTTACCCCAATTTTGCGAAAGAACTTTGAATTCTCGGGGTAGAATTGCTGCTTCCTTGCCCTCGATTGTATGTTGCTGATTGTGGTTCGACTTTGCTCGAAAATAAGCGGTGATAGGCTGGGTAGCGGTGGTTCATGCAATCGGCAGCGGTATGATCCGGCACTAGCGGTTTGGGGAAAATAACGATTAACCCTAAAAATTCCTGATACATACTCACTTCGGTCTGGGATTTTAATAAGTTAGGTGTAAGGCATAGCGGTAAGTGTAACTGCTATCCAATACAACTAGAATTCCTGCTGGTGGTTAACGACGATTCTAGCGGTAAAGGTACCTGATGTGGCATAAATAGCTAGACCTGGATTGGGGTAGACCTGATCCAGCGTCGCTAGGAGAAAAACCAGGACGTATGGTAGATCTGGATTGGTGTAGCCAGTTATTTTAGCCAGCTCATCCCTGGAGAAAGATCTAACCTTATTCCTTGGGGATGTCGGGATAAGGCTGACTTGAGATGAATTCCTTATGGAAAAATCACTAGAGAGTCAGCCTAAGACAGGTCTGGCGTCCGGACCTCCCGGAAGAGAACAAGTGGGATATCCTTAGAGAGCAGGATTAGGCCAGAGCAGGATTAGGCCAGAGCCGGTATTCTGAGCTCATAAGATAAATAGAAGAGCAGGACTAGGGGAGACCTGGCTCCTTAACCTCTCAAGAGGAGACAAGTGGGACCACTTGTCAGAATTAGTTGCTTAAACGGCCCTTGATTCGCGGCCTTTACTTCCGAGATCCCGACTGGGGTCCCCACTGGGAAAAACTATAAATATCTCAGCCCCAAGGCTGAGAAAGGTATGTCATTTCTAGTGCATTCCTTTCCTTGTTCACTGAAAACACTCTATACACTTTCTGACTTAAGCATCAGAGAGGTCTCCACCGGAAAACCTCCGGTGGTCCTTTTCTGACGTGTTTGAGTGTGCAGGTCAGGAAGAAGTGCCAGTTTCAGGTGTCGTCACATTTTTGGGTGAACAGTACCGCTAAGTCACCTTTAAAAATGGAATAACTGCACAAACTCACAAGAAAATCAAAAACGTCCAAGCATAAAAGAAATCAAAAGAAAAGTACAAACATTAAGGACGAAAAAGTACTTAAAATAAAATTTTATTAATGCTCACTCGTGATACTTAGACAATGGAATTTAAATAAAATTGAAATTGAGATAAATAAACTAGATAGAATAGGATAACAATCCTATGACTCGATACTAACTTAATTAAAAACTTAAATATTTCATAAATAATTAACTAGTTGAAACGTCCTAAGGGTCAAGGGGAGTTCGGTCCATAGTGCATGTTTTCTAGCTCGTCAATCTTATTGTTAGCCTCTTCCAAACGCTGCTTCCAATATCCTATATTCCACTCGTGCACAACGTTTCTTTCCTCAAGATTACGAATTCGGGCTTCCAACTCATTAACTTGGCATTGAAGTTCAAACTTCTCTCCTAGATTTTTGTAGTTCTCATGCAGGAGTTCGAGACTATCTCTCGATTCTTCAACCAATTCGGCCTCCTTCTCCTCCATGCGCTTTCGCCAAATAGCAATTTCGCTTGCAAAGGAAGCTTCATTCCAAAGAAGTTACGTGTTGCGAGTTGTCAGCTTCCCAATCTCCTCTCTAGCCACGAGGAGCTGATCTTGTAGCTTCTCTATGACTTCATCATGCTTCCTTGGTTCTTCTATACCTTGTTCGAGGCTAAATTCAAGGCTACGCTTTGCCGTCTTCAATTCCTTATTTGCCCCTTTTAGTTGGGAGATTGTGTTCTTCAACCCCGCATTCACTTCTCCCGCCTTCTTCAAGCTATCTTCCAACGCATTGATCTTGAGGGTAGTATGCACCTCGTCTAATTGGAAACCATTGTTCGTGGCTTTTGCCTTCTCTATTTCCTCTTGCATCCTTGCCATGGCTTCTTCATGTTCCCTTCTTGTGATCCACCCACGTTTGTTGTTGTTGAAGGGCTGTGGGATCTTATTCATGGTGTTGGTAAGGATAATCTTTAGTGTGGGGAGGTTTAAAATCAAAGAACTTGAAGATGTGTGAAACATAGGGTATCTAAGGGGTGGTTTATATAGGAAATATTGGTTCTTGAAAATATGAGTCCTAGATTTTTTCCCAGTTTTAATATTCCCAGTAGGAGATATTAAAGTTACCTAGTCAAATTAGAACTCTCTTAAGGTAATAGTTCAAGACTTAAAACTCAGCTAAAATTTTTGCAAAATAATACCATAAATTTTTACTTACCTGGTGGGATTAA
This sequence comes from Phtheirospermum japonicum, assembly GCA_014905375.1. Taxonomy (NCBI): domain Eukaryota; kingdom Viridiplantae; phylum Streptophyta; class Magnoliopsida; order Lamiales; family Orobanchaceae; genus Phtheirospermum; species Phtheirospermum japonicum. Next base: position 195,131 of record BMAC01000163.1, read on the forward strand.
AATCCCCAAAAATCACAGCCCGATTCTTTCCAAAGTTTTGCAAAGTTGGTCACGGTAATGGTTACTTTAGCGGTATGGGTTACCGCTAGTAATACCATTAAACTCTCTGATACTCCCTAGCGGTGACTTAACGGGTCAAATGACCGCTAGTTACACCGTTACACCCTTCCGTTTCCAGCTAGCGGTAGTCCAGCGGTTGATCATCATCGTTACGCCCAACATGCTAATGGTAAGAGCTTGCGGTATGGGTTACCGCTAGGTAACCGCTAGATTCCCAGATTAGGCAATTTTTTTTAACTTTTACTGCACATGAACATCGCGTAAACGTACCACGGCAAATGCTCGATTGTAATAGAATAAAATAAAGGAATTCTTAAAAAGAAAGTTAAAAAGAAGGAAAATAATACAAGTGATTGGGTTGTCTCCCAAGAAGCGCATCTTTTAACGTCGATTGCTCGGCGTAAATTTTAGCAATCAATTTGTGGCTAGAGGTGGGTCCACCAACTTCAACACTTCGCGATCTTGATTCGCTTCTATTCCATCACGATACAGTTTTACTCGGTGTCCATTGACTTGAAATGTTACATTCTTTTTTTCATTGTAAAGAGTGACCGCTCAAAAATCATTGATTTCTTTGATCACAAACGGACCACTCCATCTTGACTTAAGCTTACCTGGAAAGAGCTTCAATTGAGAATTATAGGCCAAAGTTAATTTACCTACCTCCAATTGCTTATTAACAAGTTTCCGATCGTGGCGTATCTCCATTATCTTCTTTTGCCTCCATGTGTCATCATATGACTCATTTCAGATTTCTTCGAGCTCGGTCAATTCCAATTTCCTATACTTGACCGCTTCATCGTAATTCATATTTAGTTTGCGGATGGCCCAGCTTGGTCGGTGCTCTATTTCTACGGGCATATGACATGCCTTCCCATAGATGAGTCAGAAAGGACTCATACTGAGCACTGTCTTGTAGGTTCTTCGATAAGCCCACAGTGCGTCAACAAGTTTTACTGCCCAATTTTTTCGATTTGGTCCAACCGTTTTCTCGAGGATAGATTTCAGCTGACGATTACTCATTTCGACTTGTCCAGAAGTTTGAGGGTGGTACGGTGTAGCTACCTTGTGTCGGAATCCATATTTCGTCATCAACCTCTCAAAGGCTCGGTTGCAAAAATGGCTCCCTCCATCACTTATAATCGTTTTTGGCACTCCGAATCTACTAAAAATATTTTCATGTAAGAATTTAAGCACAATCTCTGCATTTGCTCTTCGCACGGGGATTGCCTTCACCGACTTGGATACATAGTCGACTCCTACTAGGATATACTCAAAGTCTCCGCTTTTAGGAAAGGGTCCCATGAAATCTAGCCCCCATACATCAAAAATCTCTACCACTTGATTAGGCACTTGTGGCATCTCATCTCGCTTTCCTATGTTGCCGGTTCATTGGCAGTTGTCGCATGGTTTGCAGTATTCGTATGCATCAACAAATAAACTTAGCCAATAGATTCCAGCTTGTAGCACCTTGAATGCTGTCTTTTGAGCTCTGAAATGCCCTCCATGGTCATGGCAAAATTACAATATGCTCCCCATTTCATCGTTTGGAACGCATCGTCTGTCAAGCCCATCTTTACAACGTTTGAACAAATAGGGATCGTCCCAAAAATAATCTCTGCATTTATTTAAATCTCTTCTTTTCTTGGTAGGATAGGTGGTTAGGTATAATATTGCAGGTAAGATAATTCACAATATCAGCATACCAAGGGGTAATTAATTGCTCAAGATTATACGTGTTCTCATAATGGAATAAATCATTAATCATAAATTTTTCACTTTCATTTTCCTCAGCTATCATCCTTGATAAATGATCAGCTACAATGTTTTCACATCCTCATCTATCTTTTATTTTTACGTCAAATTCTTGCAATAAAATGATCCATCTAATAAGACGTGGTTTGCTTTGAGGCTTAGAAAATAAATGATGCAATGCAACATGATCCGTATGTACTATTACTTTCGCTCCAACTATATAAGATCTCAATTTATCAAGTGAAAATAAAACTACTAATAATTCTTTTTCAGTCGTGGTGTAGTTATGTAGGGCATCGTTTAACATGTAACTTGCATAATAAATAACCCTAAGCAACTTATCCACACGTTGTCCTAAAACGGACCCCACCGCTTCATTTGAAGCATCGCACATAATTTCAAAAGGTAGAGTCCAATCAGGGGCAACAACAACAGGACCAGAAGTAAGGCTTTCTTTAAGCTCATTAAATACATTCATACATTCCTCATTAAAAACAAAAGGAGTACCTAAAGTCAAAAGTTTACAAAGTGGACGACTAATTTTGGAAAAGTCTTTAATAAATCGTCTATAAAAACCTGCATGACCAAGAAAACTCCTAATACCTTTAACATCTAGAGGGGGAGGAAGAGTTTCAATAACGTCAATTTTAGCTTTGTCAACTTCCAACCCCCTATTAGAAACAACATGTCCTAAAACAATACCATTTTTTTACCATAAAATGGGATTTCTCCCAACTCAACGTAAGATTATTCTCAATGCAACGCTCTAAAATCTTAGATAAATTAGATAAAAATTTCTCGAAAGACGAACCAAAAATCAAAAAATCATCCATAAATACTTCAAGAAAGTCATCAATGAAATCGGTAAAAATGGAAAGCATCCACCTTTGAAATGTTGCTGGTGCATTGCATAAACTGAAGGGCATTCTTCTAAAAGCAAATGTGCCGAAAGGGAACGTGAATGTTGTCTAAATTTTATCTTTCGGAGCAATGACTACTTGGTAATAGCCCGAAAGCCATTCCAAAAAGTAATAGAATTTGTGTCCGGCAAGTTTGTCGAGAAGTTGGTCTAGGAACGGCCAATGAAAGTGGTCTTTATGAGTAGCTGCATTTAATTCTCTATAATCGATACACATACGCCATCCAGTAGTCAGTCGGGTTGGAACTATCTCTCCTATTTCATTTTCGGTTATGGTGATGCCTCCTTTCTTCGGAACCACATGGATCGAGCTCACCCATTTACTATCAGAGATAGCCAGAATAATCCCTTCATCTTTAAGATTCAAAACATCCTTCTTGACCACTTCATATAGCATTGGCGTTAATCTTCGTTGGCTGTATCTTACAGGCCTAGCATCAGGTTCTAGCTCGATTCGGTGCATATAAGTAACAAGGCTTATCCCTTTGATGTCACTGATGCTCCATCCTATAGCTTCTTTGTAGGTACTCAGCACCGAAACCAATTCTCTTTCCTTATGTTCCACCAATGCTGAATATATAATGATGGGTTTTGTTTCATTGGGCTTGAGAAAAACATACTTTAAATGACTTGGTAGTGGTTTCAGCTCCACTTTTGGCTCGAGCTCGAGTGCATTGGCTATTTTGCACAATTCTTTATCAAAATCTTCGAATCCTTCATAATCTTCAGTGATTTCGTTCAAATCAATTTCTAATATTTCTGCCACCCTGCTCAAAAATTATGTATCATCCTCGATGCTTAACTCATCTAAAATTGTGATTCCTTTTAGCTCGTGAACGCAAGATGCAATAGGATCAATAAAGGAAAAATCGTCGCGCATGAACGGAGAGGGAGTGTTGTGAATTTCCTTAAGCGAAAACGACACTATCTCGCCCAGAATGGATAAGTTCATTCTCCCTTTGTGTACGTCAATTAGTGTATGAGAGGTGGACATGAATGGTCGGCCTAGTAAAATAGTGTGTTCAGTGCCTTCCTTTGAAACTTCACCTACATCAAGTATAACAAAACCAAATGGAATTACAAGCTCGTCGACTTGTACTAATACATCTTCAATGATGCCGAGAGGTTGTCTGATTGATCGATCCTCCAATTGTGGTCGCATTGTAGTTGGCTTCATTGTCCCAATGTTAAATTCTTTATATAGCGAATATGGCATCAAATTAATTCCTGCACCAAGGTCAAGCATTCCACGTGTCGTTTGCCCATTCCCTAAGGTAATGGTTATGCAAAAACTCCCTGGGTCTTTTTCCTTCTTGGGTAATGGACCCTTGCATATGGCGCTTACCACTTTGGTCAATTCTACTCGTTGTGTTGTCACCAGCCGTCGTTCCATTGTGGCTATCTCCTTGAAACATTTAACGTATGCGGGTATTGTTTTGATTACATCCAAATAAGGAAGGTTAATGTTGACATTCTTCAGCAAATTATAGAGTTCCATGAATTTCTTATTTTCTTTGGCAGGGCGTACGCGACTTGGAAAAGGAACCTTATCACGAATCATAGTTGTTGACTGTTCTGGTTGCGGAGTTGAAGACTTGGTGGGATCGTCAATTGTCATTGGATTGGGGACTTGGTTCGGAAATATCCCCTTCAATGATCCCGGAATATAAGGATCCAGTGACTTATGCATTTGATCCACTGGTTTAGGGTCGTCTTTCTAGGCGAAACCGCAGTTGGAATTCCTGCCACCTCTTCTATCTCGACTCCATTATCTACTTTCTTTCCACTTCGTAAAACATGAATAGCTGAAGCTTGATCGGGTTGACTCGAAAATTTACCTTTCTCATTTTCCAATTTTGCCATATATGCCACCATTTGGCCCATCATTGTTTCTAATTTCTTCACACTTTTTGAGAGTTCTTTCAACAATTCTCCCTGCTTATTAACTTGTGTAGTCAGTTGCGCAAGCCCGTCTCGATTTCTAATCGTTTCGGTGACTTGGTTTTGTTGCTAAATTAACAGTTGATCGTTTGGTTGCACTGGAGTAGGTGTTGGTCCAGTGGTTGGATATTTGTTTGGTGGGGGTGGTGGTGCTGGTTGTGAATCAGTTTGTGTGGGAATGTGATGTGGGTTTCCAGGACCCCATTTTAAATATGGAGAATTACGTTGCACCTGAAATTTGGTTGTGGGTTGGTGCTCAGAAAGTGGGAATTTATGCTGGCGCATTTGGTCTTTAATGGCATACGCATCGTCTTCGCACTTGTCATAATACACCATCTTGCACACATCCACTAGATGCCCTTGCTCCCCGCATAGATTACACGTTTCATTGGCCTCATCGTTTGGCACTTCAGACACCTCGTTAACTCTTATCTTTTGTGGTCTAGAACTCGTTTGCCTGGATTTCTCACTCATCTTCTCAAACAACTGCTTAGCATCCGTAGCGGTCAAGTATCAAAAATCTCCTCCAGCAGCTGTCTCAACTTGGTTTTTGTAGGAGTCCAATAGCCCTTCATAGAAAAATTGATTTACCATTTCTGGAGAGTTGTGATGATGTGGGCAAGCTTGCAACAGTGATTTATAACGTTCCCATGCTTCGTGCAGTTACTCTCCATCCTACTGGACAAAGTTGGCAATTTGTCTCCTAATATGGCTCGTCGTTTGAGCTGAGTAGTACTGATTTATGAATTTATCGCTAACCATATGCCAATCGGTCAGTGATCTAGGTTCTAATGTGAGTAGTCAAGATTTAGCTTTATCTTTCAGACAGCTTGAAAAACACACCATTTGAAGGTCTTCATGATGAAGTCCCGGATATGGGATTCTACTTACTTCGGCATAAAATTCTTTAAGAAAATATAATCGATCTTCGTTGGATATACCATGAAATGTCGGGAGGTTATTGATTATGTGAGGTTTAAGCTCAAAGTATCTTACAGTCCTCCCCAACACAATAGCATAATTATAAGGACCTACCTGAGGAGTCATGAAATCTCGCTTTCTAGGTTCGCGCACCCCCCTTGGTTGTCTCTCTTGGTTATTAGTTCTTGCGTAGTTTCTATCGTACTCATGTCTTTTATTGTAGTAGTTATTAATGAGACAGTCGTCAATTTGTTCATCTCCAGGGTAAGATCTCTCAGAATAATTATCTTGATTTTGACGATGATGATTTCTATTTTCACCTCTTCATTTCTCTTCATTCTGTTCCATCATATTTCGTTGGATATTTTCCTAATATTCTCGAGGTTGTGCTGGTCCTCCGGGGAGAATTGGTCCGTCCCGTATTCATTTCTATTACACGTAGAAGGGTTTCTAGGTGGTTGATCATTCACGAGTGGCTGATCATTTGCATTATCGTTGTGAACAGGGTTTTCTCGTCTTAACATCGTATCAGGAATTGTGTCGCAAACAAAATCAGTGGTGACAGACGAATCACTTTCAGAAATATGAGGAGATCTTGCTTGATTGGAACAATGAGTGTTATCTATGAATGGTGCAAGTTCAACTCGAAGTGATCTTCTACCATGCATGAACTCAACAACAAATCAAACATATAGAATGGCAAGACTAATTATTCAAATAGACGGTTGAAAAGAAAATAATACGAACAAACATTTTTTATGAAACCTTTGCTTTTTGTTCCCCAGCAACGGCGCCAAAATTTTGATTCGAATTTTTGTGTGCCTACTTTTAAAAGTTCGCTCGCAAGAGTACGAGTTCGCATGTAGGGTGGTAAGTTAAACCGAGTCGATCTCAAGGAACATGCAATATGAATCTTAAATGTTTGTTTAATCACAAAGTAACATGAAAGCTAATTCAAATTGGGGGTTTGTTTGTTTTTACTATCTAAGAAATTAAAACTCAATAGCATGAATATAAACCTATTAACTAACAAGAACTAACTAGCATGAATCGGACTCAAGTAATAAATCTAATCAAAGCAATAACATGTATGAAATTTACTAGCAATAATGAAACTGAAAGCATAGAACTTCAATGAAAATAACGAGCATAAACGTAGGCAATTATCTTAAACGAAACGTAAACGGAATAATAAATCTCAATCAACCAAGCATGAAATAAATAAACTAAATTATAATGAACGTTTACGAATCCAATATCCAAAATAACAAGCTTGTAGCGTAAAATAATTCAAGACAATAAATAAAAGCAATTACCTAGTTGCATGAATTAGCTAAGAAAATAATTAAAAAGTTTAGAATACTTATTTGAACTAAGAAGTGCAGTAAATCCTCCAGCTGCTCCGGAGAAAACGCGTAGATCTTGGCCGAAAATTGAATCATGAACTAAAGAACAAAACTTGAAACTTGTGACTTTTGAATCTTTAATCTTGAAATCTTTTAATGTTATGGGATGTAATGGTGTGTTGTTTGTGAGGCTATGGATCGAAAATAGTGTTATGGTGGTGATATGTATGTTTTTGGGACGGATTTAGGAGGGGTTTATATAGTTTTTCCATGTATTGGAGAACAAGTTAGGGCAAAATGCGTTTCTGGGCAGGTAACAGTAAGACTTAGCGGTAAGAGTTACCGCTAACTATACCGTTATCCCTCCTTAAGTAGTCTCTGTCCATCCATAGCAGTGTTGATAGCGGTAAGAGCGTAATCGTTAAGTATACCGCTAAACCTCTCTGTCATTTCGTAACGGTGTAACCAGCGGTAAGAGATACTGTTAGGTTTACCGTTTAGTCTGGGAGCTCTCTGTCCATCTTCAGTGGTAAGATAGCGGTAATGGTAGCGGTAAGAGTTATCGTTAGATCCTAGTTTCTGCTACTTTTTTCGCCGGAACGCTCGATTCTTATCTTTTAATTATTGAACTTCATCTCTCTTGAGCTGATCTCATCCGGTTACTTTGCTATAAGATGAAAAATAGAGAATAATCACCTATTTGCATCAATCTAGATCATAATTTGATAAAATAAGCTGGAAGTATAAAATTACGAAATCAATCTACCCAACTTATACCAAAAATAATAAGAAAAACTAACTAAAATACTAATAAAAATAAGGACAAATATGTGCTAATCAGTCTAGTGCGGAGATATCTTATCCATTAAGATATCCAACAAACTTTATGAAGCTAGGCGCAAGGTGTTTGATCATGCTTTCATTAGTTCTATAATTTATGCCGTTGAAAGTTGACCCCAATTCATTGCATGGGATGTTCAGACACTTTTCTAAGTTGCTCATTAAAGTTGTTATATCACATTTATTGCCATATCGTTTAATGATTGAATGCACGAGCCACTTAAATTTGTGTATTTCACTTACGAGAGCTTATTGAGTCATTGCATGAAATATGAGATGGTGGGTCACTCGCTTGGAACTTGTCGTCGACCCAACCCTAACACATCTAAACGAAGGCATAACCACTCTCTACTGCGAAGGCTCGTGGCTAAAAACTCTAATCGTGTAAATGATATAATCAATAAGGATAAAAAGGGTAAGGGTGTTTTGGTGGAGAATGAGGTTTCACACAACAACCATAGGTCTAATTTCGTGAGTAACAACAAGAATATAATTTAGGTTTGTTACAACATCAAATATTAGGTTGGTATGCATGTAGGTTTTTAGGTTTTTATAAGGCGATCTCACCTTTAGAAGGGGCGGTCTCTTCCATAGGAGGGCGAGCTGTTTGTAGGAGTGGTGACCTCCTGTATGAGAGTGGCGAGCTCTTGTATGGGGAGGGTGAGCTCTTATGAAGTAAATGATATTATAACAACTCGGTACTAAGAGCTGGGCTTTTGGGTTTGTTAGAACTAGAAGGTCTATGGATTTAAAAATAAGGATCAGATTTACGATGTTGTTAATCAATGTTACCAACATCAGTTTATCAACATCGACCAGAGCAGAAAATAAATGTGCAGCGGAAAATAAAAATAAGAACACGATTAAACAAATTCAGTTCACAAGTAAAAGTACTTTTGAACTTGGGTGTACAAACCCAAAAACCATATTACTTTCTTTTAAGTTCAATACAAAATATAAAGTAATATATGAAAACTAAATATCAAGAAACTTGATACTAAATACTTGTTGCCGGAATGGCAAGATCTTCTTCGTCGGTCACGCAACTTCAAAGATCTTGTTTATCACGATCGTTGGCTCCAAGTAGTACGTCGTGTTCTTCCTTCCTTGCTTTGCCGTGCATCTTGCGTTGTGCGATCTCTCCTTGAATTTCCCGTGCGTAAAAATCCTTCTCGAAAAGTCGTGAATGTAAGAGTATTAAGGTGTCCTCTTCTCTTGGCTTTGTCTTGTCTTAAATAGAAGAGTCCTAGAGTTCTAAAATTGGTAGATTCCTAAAACCAAATCCTAAACACAATCTAGGAATAATTAAAGTCTTGTATACAAACTAGGAAACAAATCTAGAGTCCTAATTTTAGTTCCCTAATATATTTTGGGCCTAAGAAAGGAAAATAACTAAATAAGGAATTATTCCCAAGAATAAAATCCTTAACAATCTCCCCCTTTTGCCTTTCTGGACAAAATACCCAAGACGCATGAAAATAATCAAAAGAGTAAAAACTCCCCCTGAATTTAGAAACTCCCCCTAGATTAGAAACTCCCCCTAAATGGAGTATCCAATGTTGAAATCAAATAAATACGAACCAGCGTCTTCTACATTCTTCTCCCCCTTTTTGTTCTGAAAGCAAAAGGACCTCAACAAACGAGTCCCTGGTGCTGTGCAACCTGATTATCAAACAAAGTAAACTGGGCTCGGACAAACGGAGCAGAAAACGGAGCCATGTTGGTACTGATATTGGGAATACCAGAACCAACATCAAACATGACACCAGCTCAAAGAGGCGCCATGGTGCCTAAAGAAGGTAATCAGGTTCTGCTTCACGAAAACACCAATGGGGGTTTGACGCTCAGCATTGAAATCCCAATAACAGCTCCTCAGCTTCACTCGCCAAGAACCTCGTGGAGATGGAACATTATCAGAGGCGAAGTTGTCTGCAAGGGATGTTGGTTTCAGTATCACAACACCATAACAAACATGGGCTGACATGGCAGCTTTGGACTGCTTCTTTTCTCTTTTTGGGTGGAATTTTCTTTATTATTTAGAAGCACAACTTGTTTCTGGAGCTTTGCTGGGTGATGGTGAATTCGATATTCTGCAAGAGACTGAAAACAACTACAAAAAAAA
>BMAC01000163.1:214743-227738 GCA_014905375.1 Phtheirospermum japonicum
GATCACAGCATCCTTTTTGACCAAACTTTCCATCATCTTGTAACTGACATGTCCGAGCTTTTGATGCCACACCTCGTACTTAAAAGGTTAAGTAACCCGCTCTAGATGCCAATTGTTAGAACTAGAAGGTCTATGGATTTAAAAATAAGGATCAGATTTACGATGTTGTTAATCAATGTTACCAACATCAGTTTATCAACATCGACCAGAGCAGAAAATAAATGTGCAGCGGAAAATAAAAATAAGAACACGATTAAACAAATTCAGTTCACAAGTAGAAGTATTTGTGAACTTGGGTGTACAAACCCGAAAACCATATTACTTTCTTTTAAGTTCAATACAAAATATAAAGTAATATATGAAAACTAAATATCAAGAAAACTTGATACTAAATACTTGTTGCCGGAATGGCAAGATCTTCTTCGTCGGTCACGCAACTTCAAAGATCTTGTTTATCACGATCGTTGGCTCCAAGTAGTACGTCGTGTTCTTCCTTCCTTGCTTTCCCGTGCGTCTTGCGTTGTGCGATCTCTCCTTGAATTTCCCGTGCGTAAAAATCCTTCTCGAAAAGTCGTGAATGTAAGAGTATTGAAGGTGTCCTCTTCTCTTGGCTTTGTCTTGTCTTAAATATAAAAGTCCTAGAGTCCTAAAATTGGTAGATTTCTAAAACCAAATGCTAAACACAATTTAGGAATAATTAAAGTCTTGTATACAAATTAGAAAACAAATCTAGAGTCCTAATTTTAGTTCCCTAATATATTTTGGACCTAAAAAAGGCAAATAACTAAATAAGGAATTATTCCCAAGAATAAAATCCTTAACAGGGTTAATAGGATCTTGGGCCCTGGTGGGCTGATATGAACTATGGTATGGGGTCTCGGTGGACTAAAGGCATGAATATGGTTATTAGACCATGATTATTATAGCGAAAGTTCTAATATCTATGGTAATTTAGCATATAGGAGAAATCTTAGTTTTAAGTCGGTGGTTATTTATCATATTGTGGTTTGAATAGGAGACGAGAACCTTAGATTGAAAACACGTCTCTTGTCTATATAAAGAGGATACAGGAATCACTTTTTTTTCTAATTTGATTTTATTCTATTTTGAGCTCTCGTATATCATTATTAAAAAGGGAGTGACTTAAGTATCGGAGGACCTACGTCGAGGATATGCGGCTTGTATTTTTTTTCAGGTTGAATAAGGTCGCCAGGAGTCTTCTGAAGATCCACCAGGTCGGCAAGCACGAGTTTTAGGTTAGTATTCTCTTTTCATGGGGAACCAATTTTTTTGGTCGTATCAGGGTTCATAAAGAGGCTGTTTGTAAGGACGTTGTCGATGTTTCTATGAGTGTTGTGGTTTCTATGAAATCTTTTGAAATATTAGGATTATGACGTTTTGGATACTTCGGTCATTAATGAAATGGGGGCAACATGTTGATACGGTGGAACTGTTGTAGTCACAATCTCTTTTCACCAACTCGAAGAAGGCCTGTTTGAAGATCATCATTATTGGTGCCCTTAGAATTCAACTCTATATCTTTCATTAAACATGGTGATCAAATCCTTGATTCATAACTTTTGAGTTACTTGGATGGAGTTCTGGCCATTCCCACGTTCAACGTTCCAAATTCTAAAAACTTGTGAAAACTGACTTGGGACGTAACTATCATTCGGCCACATAATTGAAAAATAGATAATACTCTTGAGAATGAATTGGAAAAGGAAATAAAAACTATTAATGAGGCATCCCCATCCCATAATCTCGTTATTGAGGACCAAAGATATTTAAAAGAAAATGCGGCAAATGTGAATAAAATGGCGTCTCAGAGTTAGGGCCGATGAAATGGAAGAAAAGGTGTTGATACCCTAGATATTCAAACCCCCGATGAGTGGGATAGTGTTCATCTTTATCAATGAGTAACATCATTATTGGAATATTCAAGGGATTGGTAATAAATCCTCCCGTTTACATTGCAAAAGAGTTAAATAGGAGGTTCTCTTTCGTGTTTTTTTTCTATTGTCGAGCCTATGGTGAATAGGATGACAATCTCAGACCCATTTTGTAGTGCTTCGGCATTGAAGTTTATTGTCTAAATTTTAGACCTAAAGACAAATTGAATGTGTGGATTTTTGCTTCTAATAAAGTTATTTTATCTAATATTATATTTTCTTCAGGCCAAGGGATCGTTTTGAGAGCTGACTTGGGGTTTGGCTTTTTCCTCGTCAATTTTGTTCATGCTTTTAATGGCTAGTCAAAGAGACTAACTTGTGAACTAATTTGATAAATCCTCATTTAACGAAATTCTTTTTGATGGATGATTTTAATGCGGTTGTGGACATTATCGGTCGTTTGGGACTTTTGTGTACTTGTAATGGGCAGTTTCAAGAAACCATTAATGATTACTACTTTGATGGTTTATGGCATTTTAGCAGGGACTTTGTGATTCAACAAATGGGGTTCGTTATATCCTTTGCTTCCAGGTTGTCCCTTATACGGTGAATACGAGGGTCAGGTTGGGCAGCCCCAAGGGTACTTATGGCTGAGGTAGCTTTTTCTCACATTTGGCCTACGTGACTTATCGCTTCTTTAGGGAGTTAGATTTGGTCGAATAAGATAATGTCTCATCGACTTATTGTTATTTGGTGTGCTATCCTAGGTCGTCTTATGGTTTTGGATTATATGCATGGTTTAAATGGCCCTACAGTGTGCCCATTGTGCCTTCACCACCTCGAATCAATTGGACACTTGTTTTGGGGCTGCTCATTCATTTTCACTATATGGACTTGGATTGCAAACTCGATGCATATTACTCTACCGTATTGTAGAAGGATCAATGATTTTATTTTTTTTGTTTTTCATGCATCAAAGATTCTACCTGCGTGGAAAGTGAGCATTATTTCAGCGGCTTGGGTTGTTTGGACCATTCGTAACGACCTTGTGTTCGAGAGTGGGTCCCCTCTCTTCATAATGCTCTTTTGATGTTCCATGGTCATGGAGGCATCCAGTCTTGAAAATGGGCATATTAATAACTCGTTGGAGGATCTTCTTACTCTTCAGACGTTGAAGAGTTTCTAGTATTCCCCGTGTTCCCTTCCGACCATATTATTTCAGTGGTTCTTACTGCCCCGAGGTTGGACAAAGACTAACACAGATAGGAGGGTTTATTGTATCACATGTACTAGTTTGGCGGCGGGGGCTTTCTGACCTTACCTGAGCTTCATTTGGGGTATTTTATAATCAATAACGGTACATGGCATGCGTTTGAGGCTGAGTTGGTTGAAGTGGTCTCAAAGGCACTATTTCACTACTACAAAAAATCAATTCAACATCATTTTTAATCAGGTGTCTAACACATATATTACCGATGTTAAATCCACTGGTGTTAAAAGTGGGGTTTAATAACAACGATCTAAAACCGATGTTAATACTACATTCCACATCGGTTGAAGAATGTTGTGTATTTGAATATCAAACTAATGTTAAAGTTATTGGTGTAGCAGGTAAAGATCTTACGACAGCGGTTAAAAACCATAGTTAAATATCAAACTTTAACTACGGTTTTTACCCGCTGTCTATTAGAAAATAATAGTGTTGTAAAAACATATGATATGTGAAAGGAGATTTTATATCAGTTCTACACTGATGTGTATTCTAAGAAAGACAACGTCTTTTAGACCGATGTCAAAAAACTGATGTCTTTAGTATTAACAACAGTTTTAATTGGTGGTGTTCTATATTTATATGACATCAATTTTTTAAAGTAAAGTACAAACTGATGTCTTTTTTATAGTTTGGCAAGTATTTTAATTCTTTTGAATATATATATATGACCGTATATAGTCAACACAAAATAATTATTGAAATCTACGTGTGATTCAATAATGTAAACAAATTCAAAAATTCAAATTTATTATTTAAACAAAAGCGTGAGTGCAAATATTCAACAAGCGATGAATATCCAATTGCATGTCAACGGAATGAATTGCAAAAAACTAGTCAAGTCCTCTATTGTAACTATATATCCACAATCTTCAAATAATACAATGCCATTGCTAGAACCAACTAGACATGTCATATCCAATTGCCTGTCAAAAAAATGAATCCAAAAAACTTGTCAAGCCCTCTGTTATAACTATATATCCACAATCTTTAAATTTATGCAATACCATTGACCACCAGCAGCACCACCGCCAAAATACCTTAATATCCTGCAAATTAATAAGGCAACCAAGTCAATCTCAAGGTTTCTAACAAAAAAAATATAGGTGTCGAGTACTTTAATAAAAATATATATTCTATTAACAAAGAACAACTCAAATAATAATGATAACCACATTTCAGTATGGAATTGCTCATAGTCAGTATCTCACTTTAAAACATAATGAAACCGTTGACATATGAACATGAAAATGACAATAACTCAACAATAATRACAARCACATTTGAGCACATGTCCCAACAATAAAWATTACAAGCATGGACAACATCAAAAATAGAATAACTAGACCAAAYAATAATAAATATGGCACATCTAAAAATTCTAAATTATAATTTATCATGATGTCTAAGCAAATCAAGTAGGTCATTCAACATATAATTAGAAGTGAATAGATGTTTAAAACCGAGTACCTTTTTTCTATTCAGACATGTGGTTTTCCACACACTTTGACCACTCCAAACGCACTTCATTAATTTCTGCCCTTGAATACTCAAATTTATTGAACTATGAACAAACACAAATTTGTTACCATAATATTACTATGAAAATATTAAAATATTTATAATTTTACCATTGATCGTAGCGGAGCCATACTAATCCTCACAAATGCATTAATAATCTCACTCATATATCGCATTACATAAAAACCACATTGCTTATCATCTGGTTGAACTGGAACTTATATTGGAATCAAATTGTTAGTTACTAATCCGGATATTTATATTGTAAAATTCATTTTTGAAGGATATATCTGTAATTCAATACATTTTTATTTAAAGCTTATATGCTTTGCCATTACAGTAGGAAAAGTTTTGCAAATATGAGTCTCTAAATACTTGGAATCCCAAGGATTTCAGGAATCTCACTCTGGAGGATGTCAAGATCCAAGTTCCTCAACCAACTGTTTGTCATCAGAAATTTACGGTCAAGTTCAATTGAATTATATACTGCAAATACCATGTACGAACCAAATGTAGTACTGTTTGAAATTCTCATCAATTAAACGAGAACTGATTACGTTTCTGCATGTAAAGTATTTCAACCTAACAAAACCAATAAGTAATCAGCTTAGTGCTCACTATTTATCTTTTCACATACGTTAAGTAATTACAATGGGGCAGTTTAATTAATCTTCGTACACCATTAGCCATCATTTTTTTTTTAAATTTATATATTCACATATTCCATGGCTTAAAACTAGTTTGTCATATTCAACACAAATAATTACCTGCACAGTTGATGTATTTTCAAAGAAATTCCGTATTAGCGGTTTCATGTTGAATACATCCTCCGGTATCCTTGCATCACCCATCTTGGGAAAATTATTAAATGCGCGGCCCTGGAAATACCAAATGCAGCTTATATGTAATTATATAAATGCATGGTCTATTCTGAAAGCATGCATATAAAGAATGAGAAAAGGAAAAAAAGACAAGTTACATACGACGCAGAGCCTCCTGAGCATGATGGCTATTCCCATCCTTGCAGCGCACAGACAAGAGAAACTAACCAATGGCTACATGAGCACAGACGCCCTGTGGCTTACCAGACGCGCCCCTCATACAAGCCTTGAGCCTATCAGCCCCAGCGCACAACAACATCTTGTTGATACGAAGGACGTGGAAAAGGTGCACTCTGACTCTCAGGTGGAAAGCACCCTTCCCAGCTAACTTGGTCATGTACTTGTTGCATGCAATACGCGCGGCCTCCAATGCCTCGCTCGACACGTTCTCTTTCTCCCTACTGACCAAGTAGACGCAAGAGGGGAACTCGTCGACGCCTTTTTTCTTCATCCTGACATCGTAAATCCTAATCTTGGGATCGGGGACACCACGGCAGAAATGGGAGTTAGGGTAGGGCTTGTTCTTGATCTGACGGTAACACCTGACAGGTCTTCTCCCCATGGCGAGCTTGTCTCAGTCCCGTCGGCAAGAGGCGCAGATAAAATGCAGAACCCTAACCCTGACGTGGATAATAATTATATATTAAAAGAAATTATCAAAATAGAGAAAAAACTTACATTGTCAACACTTTTCTTTCCTTTAGAGTCTGTTCCCGAACTACTAGCTCATTTGCCTCTTGGTCAGTTTTCTTTGCATCTTGCACATTTTTCTTTTTAGTGGAGTCTTCAACCTTCTTTACAGGTTTTGATACCTAGAAAAAAATTGTCAATCAATAAAGTATCAAAAGTTTTGCTTATGCTCGTTCACAAGGCCTCTTTCAACAATGTGTGGTCTTCAAAGCCACAAGCAACATCGCATCAAACAAAACCAACCAATATTGTTCTGAGAGAATTTCGTTCAACAAAAATCTCAGAGAATTTATGATATATAAATTTTATAAAAAGAGTTTTATGGATAACTGCTCGGAGTTCTGTATATACGGACAATCGGTTATATTCTTGGTTAAATAATTTACTGGGAATACAATTGATTTATTATATGAATGAATGACATGCACAGCTTGGATAAGTTTTTATAGCAAGTTCCTTATATTCTTTAAATTTTTACCGAAAGTTTATTCTACCAAAAAGAATTATAATTGCCTCCTTGGTCGTCAAAACTAAACTAGATTGAGTAAATAGATACGTAAAATTTTGCAAGAATGAATTTTCACTTGTGATACAAATTGTTCCTCACCCCACCACACACCAAAAGAAACTCTTGTTTAGCATAAGTATGAACATCTCGCTTTGTAATTAAATGGAAATTAGCACGAATCATAATCCCACTACACCTGCTGATTGCTAGGCATGATAACCTAACATACTGTTAATCCGTTTTATTAAAAGGTATTATTGCGAGCATGTATGACGAGGCAGGCCGGTTGGGTTTAGGGGATAACATGCGCACATTAATGAAAGAGGATGGTTTAAGTTAGAGTTTTGTCTCTAGGCTGGTTGCAAATTGCTGATAAACATCAACCGAGTTGTGCAGAAGTGGGGATTCAGACTTGAAAACTCATATTTCAAGAAACTCAAGAAATTCACATTGCAACGGTGACGTTGTTTTTGTAGTTTAATTAAAAAAATACTTTGTAGGAGCATTTCACAACCATGTACCAACAGGAAAGTTCTATGAACACAATCTAATTTAATAAACAAAATATTTGGTTTTAGTAAAGGCAATTACTATATAACAATCCAACACCATATAGCAATCTCGTTTCACATCCAATGAGCAAGGAGATGTGTTTGATGAAATTAGTTGAAACACAAGGTAAGAAGAAAACAAATCTTTCACCAAGAAAATTGTTCCAAAGCTTTAGTACTCGCACCAGCAGTTCAGAGCTAATCAGACGCCCACCATTAATTGTCCATCCATCACACTATCCTGAACATAACCAATTAATGGCATTCTAACGATCCCACTACATCAGGACCCTTTCGATGTTGCACAAAAGCCAAAATTAGGGCAATCATTTTTTATTCATTTCGACGCATACAATTCATGTTGGTTCAAGAATCATAATTAGCTTCAGTCTTAAGGAAAAAAAAAGTTCAAAGAAACCTACAACACATAAGCCAGAAACAATCCAAAACCATTGAACAAGATGATTTCTTCTATGACAAATTTCATGTCTTTCATAACAAATAAAGATTGGTTCAAAAAATTGTTTCACATAAGTTCTCACACAAAATTAAATTTAGAAAGAGGACGTGCCTTATGGACTTTTATTTCCAGGCCCGAAATTGGTAGTTTTGTGGATTTACCAAATACATCCAAAAAGTTCAGCGCTGCGAATGTGGGAGTGTTACTACTTACTGTTTTGGGAAGTTTAGCTTTCTGAAAACAAGAAATGGAATAAGATGGATCGGAAACGTAGTTTTCGCCACGACGCCTCTGTTTTTCTCGGGCAGCTGTCCTTAAAGAAGATAAGCTTTTCTGCAGGCCATCTTTAAAAGAGCTTGGCCTGGGGCTGAGACTGCCCAGATAGATCAGATTCGTCTTCGAACGTGAGCTCTTTGGGAAATTGAATGAAGATTGAGACGAACGAGGTTCGAAAGAGTCGGCTGAGCCATCCGACAAGTTAGACGAGAGGATGCCAGCAGCTTGAGCATTACTCAACACTGTATCGGTTAGATAAGCTCGGAGATGACTCGCGAAATAGTTTAGGCATGACTCGCTAATTCCGGTTAAGTCGGCTAGTGAAGGTTTTCTCATAAGCAAATCCTTCATCTTCCCAAGCAATTCGTCCCCCGAAAGCTTTGATTTTTCAGAGCAGCAAAAAATAAGAAACCGCACTATCTGAAGTTTTTAATAAGAATGACGTTCCGGATTTGTCTGCATGGATCTCTTCAATTTTTACATCAGTACATTGAACTTTAGTGCTTAATGTTGCCAGTCTCTCCACAGAACCATCATCCCCATTAAATGATATCCGCAAATCGGAAGTTGGCAAAAGGGTGAGACACGAATTCTCTCTTACTGATGTTGGACACAAGAGGGTTCCTTGCTTGTTGATCTTTCCAACGAATAGAAACCAGAGGTACACACAAGCACCTGGCTAGCAAACCAACTTCTGAAGGCTCGAAGTGCTGACTAAGGTGAGCTAGCAGACCATCTTCAGCCACACCGGCGGAGACGTTAAGTTTCAGCAAAGGCTTCAACCTCTCATCAGCGCGGCACGCCCCCATTACCTGCATATCCAACGCGCGAAGCCATTGAAGAAAACCGCCATCCCTAACGCTCCTTTGCAGCAGGAGATCCACGTCACCGTCTGCCACAAATATCTCCATTAACCTCCGCATGACCGATTGACTCGCAGTCTCAGACGTCTCGGCGACGCCCTCCGTGGAAACATTGACCAAATCCCCATCAGATATTTGATCCGCGTGGTCCACGTCATTGATCCTTCCACCATTCGTCGATTGCTATTCCTCTGAGTTAGCCATGTCCCAAATCTCGAAAATTCCTCAACTAATTGTTGAAAATGCCACGGAAAAGGAAAGCACAAATTCCAATCCAACGAGCAGATAAAACCTAATCGACAATATCAAGGTGAAATTCTAGAGAGAGAAAGTGAGAAACGTTAAGAAAGAGGAAATATCTCCTATTATGACAGCAGGAACTCGCTCCCAAAACCTCAAACAAAATCAAATTTAGAACAACTACAACTGAGCATACATCAGAAGAAAATTAGGGCAAAATTTGAGAGAGAGGGGAAATCTAGTGGAACCTGGAATTGAGTATATTCTAGGGTATCTGGTGATGAAGGCACAGTCAATTTCCCAAAACGTTCCGCACCAGCAGTGAAGGGTTGCGCAGATGGTTCCGGCTAGGTCTTTGGTTTCACAATGATGAAAAACTGGGTCTTTACTTCCCTGGGGCACTTAAGCCCCAGAGGCGCCTCAGTCTCTGGTCGAGTTGCTTGAAGCGGTGTAGCGCTGGCAGTGAGAAAAAGAAAAAGGGTTTATCCACTAAAATAAATGGGGTACATACATAGAGCGGGATAGAGATATTTTTGGAGGGATGAAAGTTTCATCATGAAACCTTATGTATTTTGAAATTAACAAATAAATTGAAAATTCTAAATTTTTTTTTTATTAATTCACATTACTTTTAAGGCATGTAAAAAAATTGAATGTATATTGTTTTTTTTAAATAAAAAAATATATTATAACATCTGTTCTAAAACTGATGTATAAAAAATGATGTCGAATCATAAGAGATTTTACAAATACACATCGGTTTTCAAAAACTGATGTAAAAACTGATGTCTATTTTTCGCGTTTTAGTTCTAAGACATCAGTAATAAAAAAGCAATGTTTATTATCAAAAAACTACACTTGTGTAACACTGGTTTTTTAAGAAACCGATGTTAAAAGTAAAAAGACACCAGAATAACAAAAAAAACGATGTCTTTTTAGTGATGTCTATTGTAATTTTTCTTGTAGTGTACAAACATTTCGAGGATCACCCACAAGAGAATGGGGTCGATCGTAATGTGGTAAGGTGACTCAAGTTGTATCTTACAAGGGGATAAATTGGAAGTGGTTTTTCTGTTTGGTCTAGAAAAAAGAAAAAAATAAAAGAAAAAAGCCTAAACACAATCGAATTTTGGTTTGAGTTTTTAGCAACTAAGATGATAATTTAAATCATGAGAAATGAAATTAAAGACTTTAAAAAGATCGACAAAATGAAAGTATGTGGTTTTAAACTCGTCTTCATGATCAACTGGCAATTTATCAAACACTTAATATACAAATTAAGATTGACAATTCTAATTCTCAATTAAGCACTCAATAATCACCAATTGATGGTTCTAAACTCATCTATACCCTAGACCCATAGATTCTAACCTAAAATCATCAAGAAATGCAATAACAGAAACAAAAAGCATGCATGAACATAATTAAAACAATGAGGAAATTCAGAATCCAAGTTAGTAAAATCATAAACTCATAATTAAAAGAACAAATAAACTACACAAGCATTAGAGGGAAAACACTTTTGAACAACTCTTAAATAATCTAGACATCCTAATCTTACACATCCGCAAACCTAAAAAACTTGTCCTATACAAGTCACCTAGAAGCAAAATGTGGCTCAACCCACTTGGTCTACACTACTAACTATTTAAACCATGTCAAAATAGGAAGAAGTTTGAAAAGGAGCAAGAAGACAAGAATGGATGAAAATACAAATTACATTAACAACACAAAAAAAGCTTAAACACCCAACATGCAATTATACATAAGAAAGTAAATAACTTCAAACATTCATAGAAATTACAAAGAAAATGCAAGAGAACATGAATTGAAATTTACCCTAAGTAGAAGTTTTATTTGAATCAATAAAGACAAAAGAGAGAATGTTACACCACAATACATTAAACTTCTACACACTAGAAAATAAGCTAACCTAAAGCTATACAAACTAAGTTAAGGTAAATAGGAATTGTTTATGCTTGAAGGTGAAAAAGGAGGAAAAGAGGATAAGGCTTGCGCTTTCATACATTGGAGGGTCCAATGCAGCTAGAAAGGGTGTGGGTATATATAGGGTGAAAGTGGGGACAAAGTGGTAAAGTTGCCAAAAATACCCTTCTGTCGATAAGTCGGCGATCGATGGTGTCTCTAATATCAATTTATTATCGACCGATGCTTGCTAGTTGATGATGGAAAAAGGGCATGCGTCAATTGGGCATCGATCGACGGTGGTGGGTGATCCTCGACCGTTCGGTCAACTCAGGCAGAAAAGGTGTATCGATTGGTTATCAATTGGGCATCGATAGACGGTTATGCTAAATGGCCTCAGGTCGTCTTTTTGTCAAATTGATCCAGCTACGTTCCTCAAAAATGCGCTCAATCCTGCTTGATCGTCCTAAAACCAAGAAAAATAAAATATGATAAAAATTTACAAAAATAAGAGAAAAAACATGAAAAATACTAATTAGACAACAAATGCTGAGAAAATACAAAACAAATAAAAATGACACAAAACACAACTCATACCCAACTAAAGCACACAAAACAAGACTAAAAAAATTAAAAAAACACGCACAAGTAACAAATCAACTCCCCCACACTTAGTCTTTTGCTTTTTCTGTTTTTTTCTTATATGCTTTAGTTGGGACTGAGTCTTTTTTTGTCTTGTTTTCCTTGTTTTGCATTTTTCGTAGATTTTATCATCTTTTTAGTATTTTTCATCTTTCTCATTTTTGTGTAGATTCTTTACGTTATTTTGCTTTTCTTGGTTTTAAGATAGTCGAGTGAGCCCAAGTGCATTCCCGAGGATCGAAACCGACTCGAATTGATAAAAACAAGACCCAGACCCATGAAGCACAACTGTCGATCGACGCACCATCAACACACTGCTCCCGCCTCAATCGTCCGCACAGAGTCAACCGACCGACTGAGAATCTCATGCCACCGATGATCGATGCTTGATAGACACATCATTAACACACGACCATTTTCCAAGCATCCATAAAATTCATCGATCGACACATCATAATGGCCAATTGACGGAAGGCCATTATTGGGCGAAATTACCATTATGACCCACTTTCCCCTATTTAAATTCATTACCCAGCTGTATTTTGAGGAGGCTTTTGAACCCCCTTAGGGTTTAGATGCCCAAGATTACCTTATCATCTTGTCATCATTTTCACCTTGAAGCTTAAATAAACWCAGTTATACTAGTTAGTAGATTTTCAGCTTAGCTCCTAGATTAGTTTAGTTTGTAGTGTGGAGTAGCTTAATGTACTTGGTGTAACATATGCTCGTATGCATTTCAAGGCTTTGAAGAAAGTTTCTTTTTAAGACCCTAAACCATTAAATTCTAACCTAAAATCAACAAGAAATGCAATAACATAAA
This sequence comes from Phtheirospermum japonicum, assembly GCA_014905375.1. Classification (NCBI taxonomy): domain Eukaryota; kingdom Viridiplantae; phylum Streptophyta; class Magnoliopsida; order Lamiales; family Orobanchaceae; genus Phtheirospermum; species Phtheirospermum japonicum. The sequence continues at coordinate 227,284 of BMAC01000163.1, forward strand.
CTAAGAGCAAGCATGAACATAATTAAAACGAAGTAGAAAATCAATAAGCAAAGCTAATGAAGTCATTATCTTATAATTAAAAGCACAAATAAATTAACATAAATCATGGAGGTAAAAGAGCATACAAACTACAACTAAAAAGTCAAAGAAATTTCAACAAAGCTTGAATATAAATCCTAGCAAGAACCTAGACTACATTATCAACGAAATGCATGAAAATGACTAACTTGCAAAAACACATACTTTTCACTACCAACTACCTAAAGAATGCCAAAAGATGGTACAAATCTTGAAATAAGCAAGAAGACAACAATGGTGGAAATTAAAAAGGTTCATGAATAACTCAAGAGAAGCTTAAACATCTAAATTACAAATCAAACAAGAGAGAACAAATTACTTCAAACATTCATAGAAATTACAAAGAAAAAGCAAGGGAACAAGAATTAGAAATTACT
>BMAC01000163.1:229918-278376 GCA_014905375.1 Phtheirospermum japonicum
GGTAATTTCTAATTCTTGTTCCCTTGCTTTTTCTTTGTAATTTCTATGAATGTTTGAAGTAATTTGTTCTCTCTTGTTTGGTTTGTAATTTAGATGTTTAAGCTTCTCTTGAGTTATTCATGAACCTTTTAAAAAGAAACTTTCTTCAAAGCCTTGAAATGCATACGAGCATATGTTACACCAAGTACATTAAGCTACTCCACACTACAAACTAAACTAATCTAGGAGCTAAGCTGAAAATCTACTAACTAGTATAACTGWGTTTATTTAAGCTTCAAGGTGAAAATGATGACAAGATGATAAGGTAATCTTGGGCATCTAAACCCTAAGGGGGTTCAAAAGCCTCCTCAAAATACAGCTGGGTAATGAATTTAAATAGGGGAAAGTGGGTCATAATGGTAATTTCGCCCAATAATGGCCTTCCGTCAATTGGCCATCATGATGTGTCGATCGATGAATTTTATGGATGCTTGGAAAATGGTCGTGTGTTAATGATGTGTCTATCAAGCATCGATCATCGGTGGCATGATATTCTCAGTCGGTCGGTTGACTCTGTGCGGACGATTGAGGCGGGAGTAGTGTGTCGATGGTGCGTTGATCGACAGTTGTGCTTCATGGGTCCGGGTCTTGTTTTTATCAATTCGAGTCGGTTTCGATCCTCGGGAATGCACTTGGGCTCACTCGACTATCTTAAATCCAAGAAAAGCAAATTAACGTAAAGAATCTACACAAAAATGAGAAAGATGAAAAAAATACTAAAAAGATGATAAAATCTACGAAAATCTACTAAAAAGAATCTACACAAAAATGAGAAAGAGCCATCAACAACAACCGGTCTAAACGCGACGCAGCCCCCCTCTGGTGGATCCGCTCCTGCTGATGGTGGATCGCTGAACAAAAATTTCCTCAGGCAGCTGTCTGAGCTTATCGGAAAAGCCATGGAAGTGGCTGTAGAGAAAAAGTTCGCGGAGATCTCTACGCCACCATCCAACATGCCATCAACTCGGACAGTTCCGTTAACGGAAACAGAACTATTGCGTGGCCAGCGCACGGATCGGACTCCCCTCCAGGACAGATTAGAACACTTCTCTACCTCCGAAAGTGATACATCAAGTCAGGCCAACCCAGGCCTTGCCGAGCAGATGCAGAGCCTGCAAAAAGAAGTAAGAGAGTTCAAAAAGAAAATGGCGAACACTGATACGGTTCCGGCATGGGGAGGCACGCCGTTCAATGAGGAGGTCATGCGTGATGACGTGCCAGCCTCCTATTGATCTCTAGGTTTTGAGTATAGTGGGACAACTGACCCATGGGATCATCTGAGCCGTTTTGAGATCACGGCGGCTATACACAAGTTCTTGGACGCAGTTATGTGTCGGGTATTCCCCATGACTTTTACTAAATCAGCCTAGCTCTGGTTTAGTCAGTTGCCACCACGTTCCATTAGCAACTTTGACGAATTCAGCTCAGCATTTCTGCACCAGTTCACTAGTTACAGGAAATACCATAAAATGCCGCTCGAGATGTTTAGTTTGAAGCAGAAAGAGAACGAAAGCCTGCGCGCTTATATCAGTCGATTTATGAATGCGAAGCTTGGGGTGCCTTCTGCGTTGGAAGAGCTCTTAGTGAACGCGCTAGCGCAGGGCCTCAGGAGAGGGGAGTTTTTTCAGTAACTGGTTGTGAATCCAGCTCTGAAGTTTGGAGAACTCTTAGAGAGAGCAGAAAAGTACATCCATCTGGAAGAGTCCCTGAAGATCAAGGAGGAAGGGGAGAAAAAGAGAAAGAGGGATGACAGAGATGAAAGAGCGCTGGTAAAAAGGTCCAAGCCAGACCTGGTTGGAGGACGACCTCGCTTTGACAAGTATACACCCCTGGCGACCCCTCAGGGGGAAAATCTTGCAGGCAATAGAGAAGCATTCGGATCTCAAGTGGCCCAAAACCTACTCTCAGAAGCCAAGAAAAGAGAGATCCGATCAATTTTATAGAAACCACAATGAGTATGGGCACGACACATATCAGTGCACTCATTTGAAGTACGAGTTTGAGAGGATGGTGCAGGCTGGGCACCTCAAAGAATTTGTAAGAATGCGAAGGGAGGAGCCCAGACCTGGCTCACATACAAAGGGACGATACCCAGAGGGCAAACATAGTTTGGACAGTCGCAATGCAGGGCAAAAGAATGACCAAGCACAGGAAATAAGAGGAGATATCTTCATGATCACCGGGGGCGAATGGGATGAACATTCCAGATGAACCCGGAACAACTATGTGCACGCAGCAAGAGACCTTGTGAGAAGGGGCAAATAAATTGGAGAGGTGGCTACAGGCCCAAATATTTGTTTTGGTTCGGAAGATGAGGATGGGATTTTAGCCCCTCATATGGACGCCTTAGTCATCATGGCTACCATAGCTAACTATAATGTCCGACGAATCTTTGTGGACACAGGGAGCTCGGCGGACATCATGTTTTATGATTGCTTCAAGAAGATGAATTTAGATCTGGAGTTGGATGAGGTAGCTCCTTACCGTAAAGTGCTACCGTTAACGGGCCCAGTAACCGACCTATTTGACTTGTAACCCAAGAAACGCAAAATCTATAAATACCCATCATTAATCCCAGTTCCAGGCGTACTTTCAACCCTAAAAACTTACCAAAAACATAATCCTAGGCTTTAGAGTCGGATTTAATCATCAAAAATGCAGAGGTCAAGAGCAAGAAGAAGGATTCAACAAAACGAGTCTCGTTTGCCATTCGTCGTCGCCAAGCCCATTTTTGTCCATTTCATTGCAAATCTCTGTGGAACTTTCGAAGTTTATTCCGCAAACTTTAGTTAGAATAAGTTTTCTACAACCTTTCATTGCTTTCTTAGATTAATAGTTAGTTTTTAAGCTTTTAAATATTAGTTACCCTTAAGTTTTGAAGTTTTGTTTATGATCTTGAATTCGCTGAACGTTTTTAGTTATTTAATTCTCTGTTTAGATAAGATTCTCATGTTTAAGTTTTGATATTGGATACTTGAATTGGTTGAGAATATTCATGCAATTAGTTTATGTTAGTTTACTTAAGTTTTTATGCTTAGTGCTATCGTTTGGTTCGTAGTAATATATTTTATGCATGATCGTTTGTTCTTGGTTGATATATTGAGACGATTTATGATAATTTAGCTACTGCAAATTGGTTCTAATATTGGGTTCTTGAGTAGTTTGAATTTTAATATAGTTATTTCTCAGATAATTAATTAGTTAATTTAATTTAGGTTTTAATTATGTTAAACAATTACTTTAAAGTCTTAGTTGATAATTTAGGATAATTAAATTAGTTTTTAAGTTTAAGTCTTGAAATTTAAATTCGTAGTTATTAATCAAAAATCAAACAAAACCCCCCAAAAGAATACTTTGGTTACTTGTTTTTGAACAACTATCCGAGATCCGATAATTTGTTGTCCTCGAGAGACGACTCGAGTCGACTTTCCACCCTACAAGCGCCCTCGAACTCTTGCGAGCAAGCTTGCGTGTTTTTAATTTAAAAAATCTTTAATTGGGGTGCACAAAAGTTTGGTTCAAGATTTTGGCGCCGTTGCCAGTGAAAGATAAGTAGGTTTCGAATTTTGTGTTTGCCCTTCGTGATCCTTATTTATATTTATCTTTATTTTATTACGGTTTTTATTTTCGTTGGTTTTATTATGTTAATCTGTTACGTTTAATCTTGTGCGTTGAGTGTTGTGTATGCAAGGTACATCTCTTGAAGCCTCGATTCAACGTCCGATATAAATCAAAAACAAAAAAAAATGTCTTACTATAAGGAGTACCCATCATATGATAACGAGTACCACTGTCGAAGACCGGACATTCCAATTAGCTGTAAGATGAGGGAGTATGAATTAGATAGTTATTACTACGAGCAACTGCCGGAATTTAGTGGGCATCCGAGCGAGGATCCAGTGGAATTCATCCAAGGATAAGAATACATTACCAAGACTTTTCCTCTTCACGGCCTTACAAGAGAGCAAATTAGGAGGCGACACTTTATGCGGCAACTAAATGGAAGAGCACGACAATGGTTGGTACATTTGGAGCCCGATTCCTTGCCAAATTTAGTGGACGTGTAGAAAGAATTCATGATGAAGTTTTACACTCCTAGATGGAAATAATACTACTCAAGCCAAGACGACGCTCCATATGCCCCACACGTTTATGATGACGAATCTTATGCTTCTTACGGCCTAATTTTTTACTATCCTAGCTGTTCCAGCCCAAAATATGAGCAGTCCCAGAAATACGCCTAGAACCAAGACACTTTCCCGATCTGCACCACAAACACAAAGTTAGAAAGGACCACCGGTGGTTTTCCGGTGGAAACCTCTCTGATGCTTAAGTCAGTAAGTGTTTGAGGTGTTTTTCAGAAAATATGAAGGAATGTTCAAGAGAATGACCTACCCCTCTCAGCCTAGGGGCTGAGATATTTATAGTTTCCCTGGTGGGGACCACAGCCGGGATCTCGGAGAACCAAGGCCGCGAATCAAGGGCCGTTTAAGCAACCAATTCTGACAATTGGTCCCACTTGCTTCCTTTAGTGGAGTTCAAGAAACCAGATCTGTCGTGATCCAGTTCTCCTCTCCTATCGATAGTCCCGATGCTCAAACTGGTTAGCTCTTCCTCTAATCCTGTCCAACTCTATCCCTTAGAGGGCTTAACCAGATCTGTCGCCAAGACCAGGCTGACCTTATTTCCTTTTACTTAGCCCAGGCTGGATTTATAATTCTAGCCCATCCTGAACCATTCCTTTAACAACGCTTCAAGGCTTTACCTAGGAGCGAGTTCGACGCAATCTCCCTCAGGGAGAAGGTCAGCTTGATCTTCCTGAAGAGAAAGATCTGGTGAAAAACACTGGTCACTGGCCTCGTCCAAATCAGGTCTACGCACACCAGGTCAGGCACACTCTCGCCCCATCAACTCCTCCCCCCGAATTAGTGGGGGTAGAGCTGTAAAAGTATTTATTTCCATCTCAATATAGGTCGGTCCCACTTCCTTTAGTGCTTCTCGTAGTGATACGAATCTTGAGATATCTGCCTGTCAAACAGACCTAATTATTGGCATTAGTGGTGTCGTTCCACATTCCCAGATGAGCTCTAGTCCACACGTCTTTTCAAATTCTGACAAGTTAGTGGCGCGTGGTTTACCCTAGGACGTTTGGCGTTCCAGCTCATCACCTAGGGTACTGCCCACATTAAATGCGGGGATCCCATAAAATCCCGCCTTTCTCGTTTTCCATTTTCCAAATTAATCCGCTTTGCCTTTTTGTCCTTCCCCATTCCCTTTTTCCTTTCACTTTTTAAAATTCTAATGTCATAATCTCCTGCATCTTCCCCTTTTCTCTCTAGCACTCCGACGACCTTTGCACTCACGTTTACTTTCATCCTGCTTCTATGATTATTACATAACCAGGTACCTCCCATACCCAATCTTTTAATTATGTCAGTTTCCTCTTCTTACTCTGGCTTCTCCGGGAAGGCTTCATCAGGAGCTCTAGTGAATTCCACCTCCTCCATAGATATTTTTTTTTTCTGAGTCGCTGCCAGCGGCTCTACAAGAGAATCCCCCAGTAATTCTCGTAGGCCTCCTTCTAGATAATATAACTTCTATAGTTAGTAATTAGACTCTTAGGGATATTCGTACCAAATTCCCTATCTCCGATGAGTTTTCTTTTACCAGTCCGGCACCCGACGAGAGGGCCTCATCACCTCCCGCCGGTCACCTCTTTATTCCAGGCAAAGAGTTCCTCTGGCTTCTACTACCTATCTGGGCGACCCGATGTCCATTTTTTGATGGGTCTTCCTACGTCCCATAAGGCCTGGAAGAAGAAGTTCTTCTTCGTCCAGAGCTCAGGGGATTGGGGCTTTCCCACCACCCCTATTAACTTCTTACACCCGCAGGTGCATTTATCTCGAGGTGATAGACCACCATATCTGGACGAGAAAATAGCCCTCCTTAACCAGAACCCTTTTATCTTAAAAAACTTCTCAAACCTAAACTCCTGAATTTTTTCAACACCAAGCAAGGGAATGGGCCCCTGCCACCAAAAATTGGTACATTCTTGAGATGATCTTTTTTCCTCTCTTTCCAGGTTTATTTTCATTATTATTTTTTAATATTCCATTCTTCATTTCAGCAACCATGATGAAAGCACGCCTGTCTTATAAAGCAAAGAAAGCAGTGGGAGGGGGTCAGAGAAGCCCTCTGGGAGAATCCTCCAGAGCTTCTCCCACCTCGGAAGAGGTTGTCTTGATATCGGCTCCCCGCAGTCAGACCCAGGAGATGAATCAAGCAGCTCCCTCTAGCGCCATTCCTTCAGGGACAGCGAGAAGGAATGCAGAGAAGGCGAAAAGAGCTACCCCCGAGCAGGCAGCTCCCGCTCAGGCAGTCCTACCCCCATCGGATCCTGAGGAGGGACAACAGCTGCAACATAGGAAGAGGGGAAGAGAAGGGCCCGAGGCCGTTTCCGAGGTGAATCCCCAAGTTCCCTCCTATCCAAACAAGACCTTCTTCAACAGGTCTGTGTTGGATCGCTCTGGCAAAGTGTCCAGACAGTTCATGATGGGGATGGCTCCTACGGATGACCGCCGCACGGTGGAGAAGATGTCTGACCCCGAGCTGTTGGAGTCGTATTGCAAGGCGGAGGCACAGGTGAGATATCCATTCACTTGTTGTAGTTCTTACCTTTCCTAAAACTTCTGTTTATACTTATCATTTTCTTCTTCTAGGCGGTGGTGCTCAGAGATTCTCTCCTAGCCCGAGCTCACGGATCTCTGCTTCAGGCAGACCTGAAGAGGGAACTTGAGGTATTGAAAAAGCAGAAGCAAGAGCTGCTAGCTAAGAATCATGGTCTCAGGGGAGATCTGGATTTACTCAAGACAGAGATGGCTGGGACCAAGGCAGCGCTGGCGGCGTCTCAGGAGTCTGACGCCAGGAAACATGCTCAGATTGTCCTCTTGGAGCAAGAGGTGAAAGAGCTCAAAGAGAAGGCTAAGGCGGCCAGAGCTGAGGGTGAAGTTGATGGAGAGGCTAAGGGTCTCACAGAGGGCGAGGCGAGAGGAAGGCTCGGGTTCCTGAACTCCGAGGAAGGCCTGCGCTTGATCCAATTAACTCGAGCAACCACGCGCCAGGCCTTCCTAGGATCAATCGAGTTGTACGACCTCCTGGTGCTTGAGGCTGAGGCCTTTTTCCTCCTCGGCGTAGATGCTCATGCCAAGTGGATATCCGAGAACCCTTCTATGCCTTTTGACCGAGAAGCACCCATCACAAGCGCGCCCGAGCCCACTTCATTTTCACATGTTGCCGAGGACGACCGCCTGCACTTGCTGGACGACCTGGCCTTCGCTGATCATATCTTCCAGACTTTCTGCTCCTCCAGCTCGACCTCTTCTCCTCCCCCCCGATCAATCGTTGGCGATGGTTGTAGCAAACTCTCCAACTTTCGTCAACTTGGGCGACTTGCAAGAGTCCACTCAGTTTGCGAAGGACTTCGCCGAGGCTTCACAGGCTCCAGATCAGGCGTGAAGAAGAGCTGAGGCCGGCTATTCTTGGAGTGTAGCTCGCGTCGCCCGGGGAGGCCCGCCCGTCTTCTTTGTTTCATTAATTTTGTTTTCTTTAAATAGATCTGTAGTATGTGGTCTGTGTGGCTGGTCTGTTTCGTCAAGTGTTTATCGTCTGTACTGAATTTATCATGAATTTTTAATAATAATAAATATTTTTGTCTTGTAGCAACTGTTGATATTCTAGGGTTTCCTTAATTCCCGGAAACCCTAGTACCTTCTTATTCTCCAGCACGTGGTTTTTCCTTCTTTAAATACATGCTTGTACTCCTCATATCTTCTTAAACTTATACAATGGTGTCTTCTCCTCTTCTTCAAGAAATCGATGTTGTGAAAAGAAAGAACATTGCTTTGGTTGTTGAAAAATTTAAACTCTCCGACCAACTAACTTTGCTCAAGGAGAAGATCGACTATCTCTACCGCCTGCTGGAGAGGAAGAGGCCGAAAAAACGCTATTATAAGAAAGAGTGGTCTGAGCTTCGCCAGATAAATCGCCAGATGCATGAAGAGAGGGCTGACTTGATCGAGACGGTAAATCGTCTTACTGTCGCCGCCAGCGAAGCTCATGCGCTCACCGAGTGGTCTGACAAGTACCGTCGCCGTCTGCACGAAACAGAGTGCGAGCTTTGGCGGGTTCGCCGAGCTTTGGCCTCAGTCGAAGGTCTCCTTCCAGATGAATTTCTTATCTCTGAAATTAAAATTGTCATCCTTCTTAGGTTTGTGCAATCTGCTCTTGTATCTTCCGAATTTTCGATGTAATGAAAGTATGTTTTGGATTTCTGCATTTCCATTTGTGTTTGTCGTTTTTGCCAGAATATCATAATATGCTTGATTTTTCTTTAAAATTTCGCCCTTTTGATCGATCTTACTTGCTCAAACAACACGTAATTTGTGTTTTTGGGTTTATTTTCTTAAATCTCTTAATTTAGCTGAATCTGATCTGGGATCCAATCATCCAGAGCTAATTTCCTCAAGTCTTAGGCTGACAAACAGGTCAGGCACTAATACAGGTCATCCTAGGGAACCTGTTCAGACAAGATAAAGTATTCAATAAATATTTCAAGAAAGAAAATTGAAGGTATTCACCCCTAGCCCAATCTAGCGTTAACTGACAGTCATGTTAGGTAAAATCAAGGACTTCCATCTATAGCCAATTCTGGCTTAGACTGACAATCGGGTCAGGCAAAATTGAGGACCCGTCCTGAGCCAATTCTGGCTTGAACTGACAATCAGGTCAGGCAAAATTGAGGACATCCATCCTGAGCCAATTCTGGCATAAACTGACAATCATGTCAGGCAAAATCGAGGACATCCGCCTTGAGCCAATCCTGGCTTGAACTGACAACCAGGTCAGGAAAAATCAAGGACATCCGTCCTGAGCCAATTTTGGCTTACACTGACAATCAGGTCAGGCGAAATTGAGGACATCCGCCCTGAGCCAATCCTGGCTTGAACTGACAATCAGTTTAGGAAAAATCGAGGACATCCGCCCTGAGCCAATCCTGGCTTGAACTGACAATAAGGTCAGGCATAATCAAGGACATCCGTCCCGAGCCAGTTCTGGATAAAAATGAGCACTTTGAATATGGAAACGGAAGAAGACCTGCAGTTTTATTAAAATAGGGATCTCAGTTCCGTCGAGCTCTTCCAATTTATAAGCGCCCCCTGCCAAGATTTGGGTAACTCGGAGCAGTCCTTGCCAAGCAGCGTCCAGTTTTCCCTTCAGTTTTGCTAAATCAGCCCTTCTTAAGACCAGGTCTCCTATCTGAAGTTGCCTTTTGAGTACGGATTTGTCGTACGTGGCCTTTATTCTTCCCTTGATATGCGCCATTCTAGCCGTGGCCTGGTCTCTTTTTTCCTCAATCAAATAAAGAGCATCTTGTATTAACAGCTCGTTCTGTTCTTCATCAAAATTCTGAATTCGATGGGTTTCCATGCTTATCTCCGCGGGTACCACAGCGTCCATGCCATAGACTAAGCTGAAAGGCGTCTCCCCGGTGCTCTCTTTTGGATTAGTTCTATATGCCCATAGAGTTGAACTCAGCTCTTCTACCCATCGTCCTCCAGCTCTTTCCAACCGCGTCTTTGTCCCCTGCACACGAATGCGATTGGTGACCAATACCTGGCCATTGGCTTGGGGATGATAAACAGACGTGAAGTGCTGGTTAATTTTCATTTTCGTGCACCAAGCCTTAATCCTGTTACCCATGAACTGGGTGCCATTGTCTGAGACCAAGATTCTGGGGACACCAAACCTACATACCACATTCTTCCATAAAAATTTCATGACCGCATCCTCTGTAATTTTGGACAAGGCCTCGGCTTCTACCCATTTGCTAAAGTAATTAATTGCTACTATCACAAATTTCTTTTGGGAAGGAGCCATGGGAAAGGGGCCAACCAGATCAATGCCCCACTTGGAAAATGGACAAGGAGAGCTCATCGTAATAAGCTCTTCTGTGGGTTTGTGTATTAACGACGAGTTTTTCTGGCATTTCTCGCAAGTGCGCACAAACTCCTCTGCTTCTTTCCGTAGTTGTGGCCAGAAATACCCCGCACGCAAAATATTACTCGAGAGAGTTCTGGCACCCATGTGGTTTCCACAACATCCCTCATGAATTTCTCGCAGTACTAAAGCTCCCTTTCCTCGACCCAAGCATCTCAATAAGGGTTGTCCAAACCCTCTTCGGAACAACTCTCCTTTGATTAAACAGAATCTAGCAGCTCTGGCTCTTACCTTTGCCGCGTCCTTCCTCTATTCTGGTAAGATCCCTTCCTCTAGATAAGCTTTTATGGGAAAGCGCCGATCATATCCTTCTATTACTAAGCCCACCTACTCTGTCCCAAATTTTGCATCTGCTTTCAACAAGGTAATCACTCTTTCTCGGCAGTCTGTAGCTGAGATGGCTACTTTTGCTAAATAATCTACTCTGCCATTTTCTTCTCTGGGAATTTGGTCAACCGTCAAAGATTTCATATTTTTGGCCAATTCTCTAAATCTGGCCAAATATCTCTACATAGTGTCCTCCCTTGCTTCAAATTCTCCACTTATCTGCTTACAAACGAGCTGGGAGTCTACCTTAGCGCAAACTTGATCTGCCCCCAGGTCTCGTGCCATTTGAATGCCTCACAAGAGGGCTTCATACTCCGCCGCATTATTAGATAAGGTATGATTTAAACGCACCGCGTACTCGGTTGACACACCAGCCGGATCTATTAAGACAATTCCTGCCCCCACAGCCCTGGTTACTAACTGAACCATCTGTGAAGACTGTCCACCCGTGTTCTTCATCGGAAGAGCTGGTCATCTCTTGCATAAAATCCACTAGCGCCTGGGCTCTTATTGCTGTCCTGACCTCGAACATGACATCAAATTCGCTAAGCTCAATTATCCACCTGACCAGCCTCCCCGACGCCTCTGGCTTGTCCATGACAGCTTTCAATGGCAAGTTTGTCCGCACGATTATAATGTGCGAAAGGAAATATGGGCGCAATTTCCGAGCTGTGCCTACTTGAGCCAGCATTGCTCGCTCTATTTCCACATACCTCACCTCGGCGTCGTGTAAGACCTTACTCCAATAGTAGACTGGTCTCTGTATCTTGCCTTCTTCTCGGAGCAAGACAGAACTAACTGCCTATTGCCCAACTGACAAATACAAGATTAGGGGCTCTCCCTGGACAGGCTTTGTGAGCAAGGTCATGCTGGCCAAATGCTCCTTCAACATCCTGAACGCATCCTCACACTCTTTATTCTATTCAAAGTGAGCCTTTTTTTCGTAGGTCTTGGAAAAAGGGAGGCTCTTCTCTGCCGAGCGTGAAACGAACCGGCTCAAGGCATTGATGTGCCCCTCCAGACATTACATCTCTTTAACATTCTTGGGTGCCTGCATCTTCATAATTGCCCGTACTTTCTCTGGGTTGGCCTCAATGCCCTTTTCCGTAACCATATACCCCAGAAATTTTCCAGCTCTGACCCCGAATGTGCATTTTTTAGGGTTGAGCTTTATCTTATATTCTCGCAGGGTATCGAAGGTTTCTCTCAAGTCATCCACATGCGAGGTCACCTTCACACTCTTCACGAGCATATCATCCACGTAAACTTCCATGTTTCGCCCGAGCTGGCTTTTAAACATCTTGTCCACTAATCGCTGATACGTGGCGCCCGCCAAACGGCATAACCACATAGCAATATGTTCCCTTCGGAGTTACGAAACTAACTCGCTTCCTATCTTCTTTTGCCAACCTGATCTGGTGGTAACCTTGTGAAGAATCCATCATGCTCAAGAGTTCACAACTAGAGGTGGAGTTGACCAGTTGGTCTATCCTTGGCAGAGGATAATGATCTTTCGGACAGGCACGATTAAGGTCTCGAAAATCGATGCACATCCGCCAGTCTCCCTGAGTTTTGGGAACTAGAACGGCATTGGAGAGCCATTCCAGGTATTGTATCTCCTGGATATGCTTGGCCTTTAGCAATTTCTCTACCTCAACTTCAATTATGGCCTCCTTCTCAGGTCCAAAATTCCGTTTCTTTTGCTTCACCGGCTTAATGTCTGGCTGATGTTAAGGCGGTGTTCCGTCACCTCTGGGTCAATCCCTACCAAGTCCTGGGGAAACCAAGCAAACACATCCGTGCTCTCTCTCAACAAAGTCACTAGGTCCGTTAAGACCTCTGGGCTAAGCATCGTTCCTAAGCGGAGAACTCGACCCTCATCGCCCGGGACGACCTCCACCAGCATCAACCCTTCCTCTCTCCTGATCAGGTCTTGCCTTGTCTGCTCTATCCGAGCTTTTTTACTCAACCTCTCTTCCTCGCTATTCCATCTAATACACTCAACATACGTCTATCGCGACGCATATTGATCACCTCTCACCTAGCCAGTCCCCTCCTCTGTGAGGAATTTCATCTTCATGTGGAAAACTGAAATTACAACCTAGAACAGACTCAAGGAAGGTCGGCCAAGCATAACATTGTAGGAAGATGGCGCATCTACCACCAAGAAACAAACCATCCTGGTCACCTGATATGGCTCCTCCCCCAGAGTGACGAGGAGCCTTACCGCTCCTAATGGTTTCAGGGCTCTCCCTGCAAACCCCACCAAGGAGGTGGTCACCTCCTCTAGCTCGACATCCAACTTTAGTTGTTTAAAGCAATCAAAGAACAAAATATCCACAGAGCTCCATGTATCCACGAAAATTCTTCGCACATTATAATTGGCAATAGTAGCCGTTATGACTAAAGCGTCCATGTGCGGAGCCAGGATGCCATCACCATCCTCCGATCCAAAACAGATATTTGGCGCAGACGCCAACTGCCCAACCTCTCGTGACTTCCTAATCAAATCTTTAGCAGCTCGAACATAATTATGCTGCGTTCTTTTAGAGTGCTCCTCCAGCTCTCCACCCGTAATCATCTGTATTTCTCCATGGATGGCCTGAGCTTGGTCAGATCTTCTTCCTTCAGCTCACGCCCTATCCTGGTCTCCTTTGTTTTGTGGAGCATGATTGTAGCTGCTACGACCAGGTTTGGCCTCTTCTTTCCTCATACGGACATACTCCTTCAGGTGCCCTGCCTAGACCATCCTCTCTAGCTCATCCTTCAAATGCGTACATGCATCACTACTATGCCCATATTCATTATGGAAACGGCAGAAACGGTCCAAATTTTCCTTCCTCGGCTTTTGTGAATAGGTCTTGGGCCATTTCAGATCTGGATGTCGTTCTATCGCTTTCAGTATCACTCCCTGAGGAGTTGCCAAAGGGGTATATCTGTCAAAATGAGGTCTGCCCATGGGTAGCTCTGGTCTAGGCTTTTTCACCGCTACCCTGTCTTCTCTGTCATATCTTTCCCCCTTCTTTTCTCCTTCTTCCTTGATTTTCAACGCTTCTTCCAAATGGATATACTTCTCTGCTCTCTCCAGGAGCTCTCCAAATTTCAGAGCTGGTTTCACCACCAGCGATTGGAAAAATTCCCCTCTCCTCAGACCCTGCGCCAGAGCATTCACCAACAGCTCTTCAGACGCGGAGGGCACTTCCAACTTAGCCGTTTTAAACCTATTGATGTAGGCGCGTAGGCTCTCATTCTCAAGCGGTATTTTTTGGTATTTCCTGCAGCTCGTGAACTGGTGCAGGAAGGCCGAGCTGAATTCATCAAAGTTACTAATAGATCTCGGTGGAAACTGGCTAAACCAGAGCTGAGCTGATTTAGTGAAGGTCATCGGGAAGACCCTGCACATAACCGCGTCTGAGAATTTATGCATAGCTGCCGCGATCTCAAATCGGCTCAGATGATCCCAGGGATCAGTGGTCCCGTTATATTCGAAACCCAGCGACCTGTAGGAGGCCGGAACGTTGTTTCGCATGACATATTTAGTAAATGGCGTGCTCTTTCTCGCCAGAACCACACCATCGCTCGTCATCTTCTTTTTAAATTCTCTCACCTCTTTCTGCAAACTTTGCATCTGTTCCATCAAGCCTGTATTAACCTAGCTAGATGTCTCGCTGTCGAAGGTGGAGAAGTGCTCGTCCCTATCCTGAAGCGGAGTTCACTCTACCGTCTGATTGCGCAATGGCTCGGTTTACGTCAATGGGACCGTCCGATCTGGCCGCACTCCTGATTGTGGAGTTGAAATCTCAGTAATTTTTTTCTCCACGGCTTCTTCCACAGCCTTGCCTATTAACTCAGACAGCTGCCTGAGCAAAGCATCATTCAACAGCCCCCCAGTAACAGGTGGTGGTCACGGTGCCTGTCCTGGCTGCGGCTGATGGTTCTGTCTCCCCTGGCCTCGCCGTCGATGGCTCAGCTGTCCGTGGCATACCCCACGGTGCAGCGGAGCTGGGGGATCCACCGAGCTCCCCTACCATGTTCTGTTGCAGACCATCTGAAGCCATTGTAAATCCTCACGTCTTAGCTGGATCGATATGTTTCCCACAGACGGCGTCAATTTGATCCAGCCCAAAATATGAGCAGTCCCAGAAATACGCCTAAAACCAAGACACTTTCCCAATCTGCACCACAAACACAAAGTTAGAAAGGACCACCGGTTTTTTTCCGGTGGAAACCTCTCCGATGCTTAAGTCAGTAATCGTTTGAGGTGTTTTTCAGAAAATAGGAAGGAATGTTCAAGAGAATGACCTACCTCTCTCAGCCTAGGGGCTAAGATATTTATAGTTTCCCTGGTGGGGACCCCAGCCGGGATCTCGGAGAACCAAGGCCGCGAATCAAGGGCCGTTTAAGCAACCAATTCTGATAAGTGGTTCCACTTGCTTCCTTTAGTGGAGTTCAAGAAACCAGATCTGTCGTGATATAGTTCTCCTCTCCTATCGATAGTCCTGATGCTCAAACTGGTCAGCTCTTCCTCTAATTCTGGCCAGTTCTATCCCTTAGAGAGCTTAACCAGATCTGTTTCCAAGACCAGGCTGACCTTATTTCCTTTTACTTAGCCCAGGCTGAATTTATAATTCTAGCCCATCCTGAACCATTCCTTTAACAACTCTTCAAGGCTTTACCTAGGAGCGAGTTCGATGCAATCTCCCTCAGGGAGAAGGTCAGCTTGATCTTCCTGAAGAGAAAGATCTGGTGAAAAACACTGGTCACTGGCCTCGTCCAAATCAGGTCTACCCACACCAGGTCAGGCACACTCTCGCCCCATCACTAGCTGTAAAGAATACGAGCAAGTTGATCAATTTTTGGCGCGGCAAGAGGATCAAGAGGCTGAGATCATGAGTTTTCAAGATGAACAAGTAGATAACCCTTTGGAGACCTTTTGTCAACAAAGCGACATTGACCAATCCACTGTGCAGGAAGAAGACCTTGCACAACTTATGGAACGTATGGAATGAATAATAGCTTCTTTTGACGAATCGTCGAACGAGGGGGGATGGGGTATAAATGTATAACCTTTCTGAACTTGAAAGGTATGTAAATGAAGTAGGTCGTCAATTTGATGCTTCTATAGTAAGAAGGGAAGACGAAAGAAATAAACTTTAAAGTCAACTAGCGCTACCAATTCTTGATGTTGTGGAACCTCTATTGGAGGAAGAAATTTTGAGCTCGCATATTTTATTAGAGGATGTGCATAAATAGGAAGTTTGGGAGAATTAGACGTGATCGTTCTGCTTCTACTTGACGATGTCGTGTTGAATAATGCCATAGTAGAGTTGCTATTGGAGAGCCCGGAGGTTGATGAAGTAATGAACTTGCCAGAGTTTTGCATGGAAGAAGAATACATGGTGCCAACTTTAGGGGATATGACTGTAGAGTCTCACCTCATTCCGTTGGAGATCCCAGTGGATGCTACAAATTCGAGTTTGCTCAATTTATTTGGGGATGATGTAGAGGATGAGCTGATTTTAGAAGATGAATTTACTCCTCTTGTGTTGGATGAATTAGACGTTGAGGACAATAATGAATTTTTAAACCGAGCAACCGCAATTTTAGGGATAAATCTAAACGACATTGCTGTGGACGATGTCAATTTTGATGAGGTGTTAGAAAAGGAATTTGTTAAGCCTCTTGTTATGCTACCCGAGCCGTTAATGGATTATAATTTTGAGGTGGTGGACGAATTAATCGAGAAGGATGCGAAGGCTGAGTCTAATATTGAGCCACCCGAAGATTCGATGGATACTGAGATGGTGGATGATACGATTGAGAAGAATTCAAATGCCCTAAGTCCGAATTTAGTTCCGGATATTCTTCAAAACATTGAGAGGGATTTATACAAATTCAAGGAGCTTGGATTGGAGGATGGTAGTTTCTTATGTTCGATGAATTTACTCGTATATCCAAAGGTTGTGGATCACCACATGCCCAAATTAGTTATTGATATGTTCATGGTGATAGATTATTCACTTTTTAGACCCCCGAAGCGAGTTAATATCTTTGTTCTACGATTTGCTTACCATGCGCGCCTTGGAGGAATACATTGCATATGCTTACTGTTGGAAAATACTAAGGCGTGGCACGATCGTCACCTTTTCTTAGATCCGGGATAGCAACATTCGTAGAAGGCATCGAGCTTTCGAGGTTACACAAGCGCTTCTTGGGAGGCAACCCAAGCTATTTTTTTTATCCTTTATATTTCTTTTTAGTTTATTTCTCTTTTTCTATTTTACGTTTGTTTTATATTTCTGAAACAGGAAGCAGTGTTATCGAGGAAGGATTAATCATTAGAATAAAGAAATCAAAATGGTTGACGACGCACGGATCGCGTCGATCGATGCCAGCACCGACGCGGCGTCGACGCTCGACCCTCCCGCATCGACCGACGCTCTGTCGATGTGAGTTTTGAGCGGATTTTCTTCGACACGATAGTGATCCCGCCTACGATGACCGCTTCCGCGAGTTTTAGATTTTTGTTCAAGACATTTTCGTTCATGAAATTGGAGATGAAAGATGTTTGCACAAACACTTTTTGGAGTCGCTCGACTATTTTTCAGGGACGTTCTCTTACTCCTTTCCTCGTTTGATTTACTTTTCTTTATATTTAGGGAAATCAGGAGATTGATGGATTTTTAGGGGGGTTGGTTGAGTATGATTTATATTTGAAAATTTGTGCAATTTGAAAATCTTTACATGATTGATTGCTATTTCTGCGCGTTATTATGTTTGTATGGCTTGCCTGTCGAAGTTAATTAAGTTTGATTTGAGGTTTTTATCTTTGAGAGTGTATAAGTGCATAATTTTTCAAAATTCTTATTTATATATTGTAAAATGGTATTTGGACGCAAACGATTTCGCAAAACCTTAAAAGCAGCGTCAACTCAAAACTTTTCGTGCAAAAGCCAGTGAGTAGCCTGAGTGATTATCATCATTGCATGCGCTTGAATAAGTTTTAGTTTTGATATCTCTTTGAAACCGCTGTGCGTAGTTGATTTTGAAAATGAGGTTAAGGCACAGAAAGAAACCCTATTCCGGCCTTATCCATAAATTTTAGCCACTAAAAGTTCCGAATGAGCCATTCATAGCCAAATTACCCATGCCAATAGCCTGAGTGATTGAGTCGAACCCTACTAGACCATTAAAAGCGTGGGGTAGGAGTTCTTTATTTTTATTGGTTATTAGTGTTTTGAAATTTTTTATTAGAAATTTATGAATAATTGTAATTATTAAGGACCACCATCCTAAAAAAACAAACAAATAAATAAATAAATCCCATAAAAAAATAATAAAAGGGGATAAAAAAAAAGGGAAAAAAAGGATGGTGAGTCTTGATGTTTCGTGTTTAGTCATTGCCTACGCACTTTATAAGGGCTTGAGTTTTATTGTTCATTTTATGAAGCCTGATGTTTAGAAGGCAAGAGCTGTGTTGAAACGAAGAAGCGTATTATGAGCTTCAATTTCATTTAAGTTGTTTGAGCAATAAGTCAGTTTTAGAGTATCGAGTGGAGAAATAGCCTATGTTTAAAGGCTACGTTATGAGTGTTTAGTGAGGTTTTTCTTTTGAACGAGGTGAAGCAACTTGCTTCGTGATTAAATTAGGTTGAGTGAGTTATTGATCACGTTAGATCGTGAGTTAGCCACACGACTTATATATTCCATACCCTTCCAAAGACCCTTACATTACAACCCAAAAAGACCTTTTCCGATTCTTAGTTCGATAACACACTTAGTATGCGATTGAAAAGAGATTGATTTTCCGTTCTTATTTATTGTAAATGTATTTGTATGATTTGAGTGTATACACGTCCTATGCAGCAATGCTTGAGCTTTTGAGTGAACACCCCTATATATTACCCTTTTGAGAGGATGCATGAATTTGATTTTGGAGCGACAATGTAATAAGGGTGGAGTGTTTTAAGTTGCGTGACATGTATCTATATTTTAAAAATTATGTATGTATCACGACACGACTCATTGCCTAAGCTGATTTTCTTTCTAGTTACACTTTGAAACTAACGTCTGTTCGAGGACAAACAAACAAATAAAGCGTGGGGTAGTTGATTAACACGTATTTTTGCTCATTTTTAGTAGTATTTAAGTTACTTTTTCTTATTGTTTTTGGTATAAGTTGGATAGTTTAAGCTTCAATTCGTATATTTGTGTTTCCAGCTTATTTTACCATGTTTTGACCTTAATTGATGCAAAAAGGTGAATTATCTCTGTTTTTCGCCAAAGAGGTGAAGGTTGATGATTAAGAGACAAGAATCGAGCGTTTCGGCGAAAAAGTAGCAAGTTTTTGGAGGCTAACGGTTAGCTTCACGGTAACCTTATTGTTAGAGAGTACCGTAATACTTAACGGTAGCCATACCGTAAAACTGTACCGTAAACCACACCGTAAAATGAGGACTGCGGGCATTGCCATAGGGTTAACGATTACGCGCCTTACCGTAAACATCAACTTAAGAAGGCAGCAGAGATATTTACTATAGCTTTTATAGTAGCTCCTTATCGTAAAGTGCTACCGTTAACGAGCCCAGTAACCGACATATTTGACTTGCAACCCAAGAAACGCGAAATCTATAAATACCCATCATTAATCCGAGTTTCAGGCGTACTTTAAACCCTAAAAACTTACCAAAAACATAATCATAGGATTTATAGTCGTATTTAATCATCAAAAATTCCAAGGTCGAGAGGAAGAAGAAGGATTTAACGAAACGAGTCACGGTTGTCGTTCATCGTCGCCAAGCCCATTTTCGTCCATTTCGCTTCAAATCTCTGTGGAACTTTCGAAGTTTATTAAGCAAACATTAGTTAGAATAAGTCTTCTACAACCTTTCATTGCTTTCTTAGATTAATAGTTAGTTTTTAAGCTTTTAAATATTAGTTACCCTTAAGTTTTGAAGTTTTGTTTATGATCTTGAATTCGCTGTACGTTTTTAGTTATTTAATTCTCTGTTTAGATAAGATTTTCATGTTTAAATTTGGATATTGGATACTTGAATTGGTTGAGAATATTCATGCTATTAGTTTATGTTAGTTTATAGAGTTTTTATGCTTATTGCTATCGTTTGATTCGTAGTAACTTATTTTGATGCATGATCGTTTGTTCTTGGTTGATATATTGAGAAGATTTACGATAATTTAGCTACTGCGAATTGGTTCTAATATTGGGTTCTTGAGTATTTTAAATTTTAATATAGTTATTTCTTAGATAATTAATTAGTTAATTTAATTTAGGTTTTAATTTGGTTAAACAATTCCTTTAAAGTCTTAGTTGATAATTTAAGATAATTAAATTAGTTTTTAAGTTTAAGTCTTGCATCTTAAGTTCTTAGTTATTAATCAAAAATCAAACAAAACCCCCAAAAAGAATACTTTGGTTACTTGTTTTTGAACAACTATCCGAGATCCGATAATTTGTTGTCCTTGAGAGACGACTCGAGTCGACTTTCCACCCTACAAGCGCCCTCGTACTCTTGCGAGCAAGCTTGGGTGTTTTTAATTTAAAAAATATTTAATTGGGGTGCATAAAAGTTTGGTTCAATCAAACTCCTTCTTGACTATCTCTTCTACTACCTCAATCTTAAGTTCCAATAAAGTTTCAAGTGGTGCTAAAAGGGTCTCGACAATATCGACCTTCTCCAAAGTCGTCTCAACTCCATCGTCCACCAAAAGAGCAAGTAAGCTCAAATCTCTGACATCTCCGAGATCTCTAAGGGTAACACCTCTTTAAACTAGTCTACTAATATATCTTCATCAAATGCCAAAGGGTACTCATACACTTACAAAAACATGGGTCCCACCAACTCGCTCTCATCCTTGAAATGAGATAACAAGCTCCAATCATTACTCACCACTGGAGTCTCCATTGGCATTGCCCTCACACTTTGATCTTCAAAATTATCAAACTGAATAGGGAGTCCATGTTCACATCTACATTTTTGACCTTAGCCTTCGCCTCGTTACTCACATCCATAAAAAGTCACAATCAAGCTCTTATAAACTTTGACCATGGGGGCCTCATTATTGTGAGTGCAATCACACGAAGGGGATGAGGGTTAATGATCATAGCCCATATTATAAGAGTGTGATGCAAGGAACATATGAAGAATTGTATCTCGAACCATAAATCTTGGGAGGAGGGGCTTGATGCGTGTAGCTCAGCATATAAGAATTGAAGCTGGATTGAGAATAATAACTACCTTCTATTATAATAGGATGAGGTGAGTGGAGCATAAGACTCATACCTCGAAGAAGAGGAATTAAAAGTTAGTGTAGCGTATGAATCATAGCTCGAATAAGTGGGTGGGTCATATTGTGAGAAGGGGAATGATGATCAAAAATATAATTGTAGGGAGTCGAGGCGAGTGGAGCATAGGATTTATACCTAGACGAATAGGACCTAGAAATGGGTGGAGCGTACTACTTATAGCTCTAGGAAGAGGAAGGGGAGGTGGGTGAAGAATATAGAACTTCTCTATGAAACATTTATACACGGAATTCTAAGATGGAGTGGAGTCAGGATTTTAATTATTAACCCATGTGAGTCCCCGACTCCTTCACAAAAATGAGAAGAATCACATTTTGACTTGATATATAGAGGCCCTGAAGAGGATATGAATAAGTAATGGCATTATACTCATGGAAAAAGTGAAGTGGATACTCGTTCGGGAGAACATGGAACAATGAGAGTAAATTGTATAGACAATCCTCTATATCGTAGGCTCGAATATCGGGCATAAGTGAGATAGTAGGCCGCGAAACTTGAATACTGGTATAAAGAGGCCGATAATTGATCATCTTTGGTTTTTCCAAATCTTCGGTCAAGAGATGTGGTTGAGGTCACTGATGTACCTTCCACACACACTCAACAAACGAGATTAAATTCACCAGCGAGAGATAAGAAAAATGAACACAAATAACATTGAACACGAACAAGACTCCAAAACAAAACAAACAAATACACAAATTGAAGTCCTGAAGAGAAAACACAAAAACGACGACCTTTAGCTTTCCCCGGTAATGACGCCAAACATTGAAGTGATCACAAATGCACTATTTTTACAAACATTTTGAGGATCGGCCACAGAAAAGGAGTCGGTCGTAGCGATGTGAGGTGAGGTGACTCAAGTTATATCTCACAAGGAAGACTAATTAGAAGTGGTTTTTGTTTTTGAATCATGAAAAAGAAAATAAAGAAAAAATTTATCCTAAACACACAATCAAATTTTGGTTTTGAGTTTTTAGAAACTAAAATAATAATTTAAATTACGAGAAATGAGATTAAAGACTTTGAAAAGATCGATAAAACAAAAGTCAAGTGTTCTAAACTCGTCTCCATGATCAACTAGAAATTTATCAAACACTTAATATACATATTAAGATTGTCAATTCTAATTCTCAATTAAGCACCCGATAATCACCAATTGATAGTTCTATACTCATCTAGACCCTAGACCCATAAATTCTAATCTAAAATCATCAATAAATTAAATAACATAAACTAAGAGCAGGCATGAACATAATTAAACTAATGAGGAAATCCATAATCTACGCTAGTAAAATCATAAACTCATGATTAAAAGCACAAATAAACTACACAAGCATTGGAGGGAAAATACTTTTGAATTACTCTTAAACAAGCAGGGAAACATCTACTAACCTAAAAAAACTATTATATACTACAAGTCAGCTACAAGCCAAATGTGGCTAAACTAACTTGTTCTGCACTACCAAACTATCTAAACCATGCCAAAAGAGGATCTTGAAAAGTAGCAAGAAGACAACAACCGAGGAAAATGGAAAGTCCATAAACAACACATGAAAAACTTAATCATATACATAAGAAAGTAAAGAACTTCAAATATTCATAGAATTACAAAGAAAATGCAAGAGAACATGAATTGAAATTTACACTGAGTAGAAATGTTCTTCAAATCAAGAAAGCCAAAAGAGAAAGTATTACACCAAAATACATTAAACTTCTCCACACTACAAACTAAGATAACCTAAATACTAAGCTAAAGGTCTACAAACTAATCTAAGATAATTAGAGATTTAATCTAAATAGGAATTATTTATGCTTGAAGGTGAAAAATAAGGCAAAGAGGATAATGCTTGGGCTTTAAAACTCTAAAAGGTCCAAAGGCTCTTTTTGCGGCTAGAGAGGGTGTGTGTGTATAGGGTGAAAGTGGGGATAAAATGGTAAATTAGACAAAAGCGGCCAAAAATAGGCTTCCATCGATTGTTGATCGACGGTGTCTCTGCCATCGATTTACTTTTTATCGATGTTTTTTAGTTGATGGTGGAAAAAGGGCGTGCGTGGATTGGCCGTCAATCAGGTGTAGATCAATGGTGGCGGGTGATCCTTGGCCGGTCAATCGACCAAGGCAAAAAGGGCGCTTCGATTGGCCAATGATTAGGCATTGATCAACGACTGTGCTTTGTGTGCTTGGTCGTCTTTTCATCAAATCGATCAATTTGTGATCCTCGGGAGCACGCTCGGGCTCGACTGTCCTAAAACCAAGAAAAACAAAATAACATAAAAAATTTACAAAAATAAGAGAAAAAACTAAAAAGACGACAAAAGATAAGAAAATGTAAAATAAAGAAAAACTAGATAAAACACGACTCAAATCTAACTAAAGCACACAAAACTAAACTAAAAAACATACAAAAAATATATAAATATGTACAAATCATTGGTTACGGCTAATGTGGCTATTGAGATAGTGGATGGCCGAGACAGGAAGAAGATCTGGTTGAAGTTAGATATTTTCTTTGTGGTTATGGCTTTCAGGAAGAAATGAGAGTCGTCAATAAATGACGAGAATTTGAAATAGAAAGCATTTAAAATTCGAATTTAAACAAAAACATTTTAAAATTCCAAATAAATAAAAATGAGTTTAAAAACAAAAATAAATGAAGGTTTAGGGTGTTAGCTGATCGACGAATCCTTGACGCTCTAGTTTGAGAATCCGTCTCCGCAAGAGTACGGAGCCGGTTGTAGGGCGGAGAGTTCTTCCCGAGTCGTGTCTCTCGAGGATGGATGTTATCGGCTTATCGGTTTCTTAATTTCTCTTATCGTCGGTTGCGACTAAACTAATCTAAACTAGGAAAGCGATAGTCATTGTTCGGTTTTGTACGACTAAGATTTATATTGAAATACAAGATTTAAAAACATTGAAAATGAAAAGGAAATTAAATCTTATTTAAAACGATTAATCTAAACTAGTTAACTAATAAACTTATAATTTTAAATTAAGGAAAATGGAGGGAAAATTAAAGTCAAGCTTATTTTAAAAAGTCAACAAAATTAACTTAGCAAAAATCAAAGGTTTAGAAAGGAAGATTATATAAAACTTGTAAAAACTTAGAAATTGATCTAAACAACTTAACAACTTAAAAGCATAAGTTAAAAAGCTAGAAAGCAATAAAATGAAAATGGAAGTTTTGATAATCAAAATAACAACTAAACTAAGATCCAAGCATCAACACAAGTTTAAAAGAAATAACATGAAAACAAACTAGATTAATAGAAAGATATTACCAAATGTATGATCCACAAAAGCTTGAAATGGAAAGCTTGAAAGCTTCTTCACAAAAGAAATCTAAACCAAAGCTTGAACAACTAGCCAATTAAGATCTAACACTTAACTAAGCTATTACTAATTACTAGGAATTAATACATATAAATGGAAAAAGAAAATATGAAAAGGAATTTTTGGGAGCAAGAAGCCTGAACCAGACCCTTGTTGCAAGTTGCTTGAATTGAAAAGACGTCTGATTACTTAATACTTCAAAAATTCTGCTTTTCAGTCGATCGGCCATGTCGCCAGTCGATCGACTGCGACGTCAAAATGGCTTGAAGCCCTGGAATCCAGTCGATCTTGAGAGGACCCAGTCGATCGACAGCAGTCGATCGGCCAAGTAGGCAGTCGATCGACTGCGTCGTCCAAAACGCCAAAACTCCTTGGAATGCAGTCGATCCTGGGAGTTCAGTCGATCGACTAGAATTGCAGTCGATCGACTGCACTTCCAGCGGTCGACTGAATATCTGTAATCGGCTCGATTTCTCATTAATTTCACGTCCGCCGGTTTATCGAGCCTCGTCCGTTGTGCTCCCTTGCTTTGTCCGTCCATTCTCGAGTCGAGTGAAAATGATCCCAAATGAGCGCGGGCCCCGCTTGGACGTCCTACGGCCAATAGAAAAATGAAAAAGTGAAAAAAACTACGAAAACTAATAATAAAACGTACAAAAACTAAGAAAACCTAGAAATAACGAAAAACGGCCAACTCGACTCCTCAAACACCTAAAAGCAAGCGAAACACACGCAACGTGATACATAAACAATAGCAAAAATATGTACAAAAAGATGCAAATCATTAGCCTTGTCTCAATAGTTGCTTAAGCCATTTAAGATCAATACTGGAAGAAACTCAATTGTACCAATCTGGAGTACGGATAGAGCTTCTAGCTATCACTACAAAAGAACAACAGTTTTTGAGGGAAAAACCGAGGGAAGTGTTCCCCCTCGGTATTTTCCGACGGAAAAACCGAGGGACTAGAATATCCCTCGATATTTTCCGAGGGAAAAAGCTTCCCTCGGATTTTCCCTCAGTATTACGACGCCAATATTTGCCGCCATAATTACCAAAGGAAATACCGAAGGATTTCCGAGGGCATTTTTTCTGAGGGAACATAGTCCTCGGAAAAACCGAGGGAAATAAATTTCCCTCAGAATTTTATTATTTTTATTTTTTAAAATTACAAAACATCGAGGGGAGTGTTTTCCCTCGGTAGCCTTCCCTCGGTTTAAAACCGAGGGAACAATAAACCCTCGGTGTTTTATTTTTTAAAAATTAAAAAAAAAGGAAAAACTGAGGGAATGGATTTCCCTCGGTCTTTCCCTCGGTTTTAAACCGAGGAAAATCCATTCCCTCAGTTTTTCCAATTTTTTAAAAAATAAAAAAAATAGAAAAAATAGAAAAGCCGTAAAAATGAAATCAATCCTATCATCTTAGGCACGTGGGGTGATTTTGACCCAATTTAGATCGAAAAATACCAACGAGCACGTGCGTATCCACACGTGTCGTGTAATTCGGCCAACAACAAGATACGATCGATCGATCAACTCTTTCGGTTGGAAACGCGAAGAGACGAATCATCGTGATTCTACCAAGAGGGCGATGGGTGCGTCTCGGCATCGTGGAACCACGAGGGTCGGGCGTCGATCGTTTAGTACGCATTTTCTATTTTAAATAAGAAAAATAGAAAAAAACTCAAAAAAATAGAAAAATTAGTAAGAAATATAAACAAATCCCATCAATTCATGAACGGGGCGGGGAGGGTGTGTCTCGACATCGTGGAACCACGAGGGTCGGGCGTCGATCGTTTAGTACGCGTTTTCTATTTTTGTAATGTTACTAGAATCCTTTTCGTTGGGTTTGTAAACGTTTCTAGTAATATATCTTTTGGCCTACGGTCGAGTTCTGTGAGTTATTTTAACTCACAGACAAAAATCATTGTTGGTTTATCTTTCTGCACATATGTTAGTAAAAGTATTTCAACACAATTACTAACATTGACGTTCATACAAGTTATTGAAGACCTTCAAGAGTTTCAATTGGTATCAAGAGCGATCATTTGACTCTACTAAGTGAGATTCCTGTGGAATTTGAAGGAAAATAATGGATACTGTAATGAACGCTGGAATCCGACTTCCTGTGTTGGATGGAACAAACTACACAATTTGGAAAGTCAGGATGCGAGCATACATTAAGACGATGGATGAAAGATCCTGTCGTGCAATTCTAACTGGATGGGAGGCTCCCAGGAGAGATGATCCGGACGGTGACATAATTTTGAAAAACGAGGTTGAGTGGACTGCAGAAGAACTTGCTACTTCAAACAGCCAACACCAAAGCCTTGAATGCCATTTACAGCTTTGTGGATATGTCCTTGTTCAGAATTATCTCCAACCTGTAAAAGGCCAAAGAAGCATGGGAGGCACTACAACTCTTCTGTGAAGGATCCAAAGGAGTCAAAAGAACCAAACTAAGAATGCTGGCGACACAATTTGAAGTACTAAGAATGGCGGTAAGTGAAACTATTGCCAACTACAGTGCAAAGCTTCTTGACATTGCAAATGAATGTCAATCTCTGGGATCCCCTATCTCAAATGAAAGGCTTGTGAGCAAATTCCTATGATCAGTGATGGAAAAATTCAATATGAAGATCACGGCTATTGAAGAAGCCAAATACACCTCTGTCATGAGTTTTGATGAATTTTTGGTTCACTAAAGACTTATGAGATGGAATTAAATATCAAGCAACCAAAAGGGAGGAGCGTTGCCCTCATTTCTGCCCCAGATCCTGAAGACGAAGACCTTGACCTTGCTGCCATAGCATACGAGGCTGAGTATGCTAACTTAGATGCGGATGGGATTGCTCTCATCACCAGAAAATTCGGTGATTACCTGAAGAAAAAGAACATCTCAAGAAAACCCTTGAATAGGCACCTGAAGTCTGCATCTGAGCCCAACACTCCCCAACCCTTGGGAGAGTCTTCCAATAGTTTCCAAAGAAGAGATTCAACACCTTCGAGTGCAAAATCTGAACCTAGGAATCAAAACAGTACCAAGGACTTGGACAATGTTCAGTGTCATGAGTGCAGAGGATTTGGACATTATAAGTATGAGTGTGCCAATACCCTAAGGAAGTAGAATTTTATCGCAATGAGTGATGGAGAGGATGATGTGGAGTTAAAAGAAACCGAGTTGATTGCCGCTATGAACACCTGTGTTGTCTGGGATGACACTGACTGTATGAGTAACATTGTGTGTCTCAACTCTGTCACCACAACTGAAAGCGAAGAGAATGAAGAGTTTGCTACAGCTTACATAGAGCTGTATGAAAATTGGTGCAAACTTCTCCAGAAGGTCAAATTTCTCTTTAAAGAAAATGAGAGATTGACACGAGTAGACAAGGAACAACAATATGTGGTGTTGCGTCTAGAAGCTCTTTTGACCAAACTAGAAGAAGAACTGGATAGGACCACGGGGGAACTCTCAGCAGCTATGATGACACTGACGAAACTCAACACTGGATCAACCAAACTTAATGAAATCCGGTCTATTGGAACCATGGTCAGACATGGGATAGGGTTTGAGGCTCCAGTCTTTGTTAAAGAAGGTGACAAATCCTCCAAAGGATCTGTCTTTGTGGACAAAATCAAGCGAAGGAAGCGTACCTACATCTCTCATCACTGCTCAAAACTGGGTCATATCAGACCATTCTGTAAGAAACTCAAGTCAAAAAGAGCATCAATCCCAGGTAGACCAATGCTGGTGAAGAAATGTCCCAACATCAGGACTAACACCACTCGCAAAAACAGAATGGTGTGGGTAAATAAGGAAGTCACCCAGTGCAACATGATTTACATATCCCTGAAGTCCGGAGTTGAAGACTCATTGTACTTTGACAGTGGGTGCTCCAGACACATGACAGGATTGGCTGAACACTTGACCAATGTTGTTCACCACAAAGGAGGCAAAGTGCAATACGGTGGTGGTGCTCATGGTCATATTATAAGAAAAGGAGCTCTGAATGTTGAAGGGTTCCCTAAATTTCAGAATGTGCTGCTTGTTAAAGGTCTAGCTGCCAACCTCATAAGCATCAGTCAACTTTGCAATGATGATCTTCATGTAAAGTTCAGCCGAGACACCTGTGAAGTCTTTGAAAACTCTGAACGATGCATTCCCACCGGAACTCGAACCACAAACAACTGCTACAAAGTAAACAGCAAGATCTGGTGTCAAAGTGCGCAATCATCTGAGTTCGAATTGTGGCATCAAAAGATGGGACACGTCAATTACAAAATGATGAGCAAACTTGTCATGTCAGAAGCCGTAAGAGGTATTCCCAAGCTGTTCATCAACAACCCTTCCGTATGTGGTTATTGTCAAAAGGGGAAACAAACCAGGGTGTCTCATCTAGTGACCCAACACTTCAACACCACTCGGTGCCTGGAACTGCTTCACATGGATCTTATGGGTCCTATCGAGGTAGAAAGTATGGGTGGTAAGAAATACTCATTTGTTATTGTTGATGATTTCTCTCAGTTATCCTGGATTAAATTTCTCCGTGAAAAATCTAAAACCTTTAAAAGTTTTCAAAAACTGTCCAAACGTGTCAGTAACAAATTTCCCTTGCAAATTGGTAGAATTAGGACCGATCATGGTAAAGAGTTTGAGAAATCATTTTTTCAAGAATTTTTTGACAAATATGGAATTAATCATGAGTTCTCCTCACCAATTACGCCTCAACAAAATGGAATAGCTGAGCTTAAAAATCGATCCTTACAAGAAATGGCTCGAACCATGTTAATTTCAAAAAATCTGGCAAAAAGGTTTTGGGCAGAGGCTCTCAACATAGCGTGTCACATTTCTAACTGAGTCTACTTTAGAGAAGGGACTTTCAAAACACCCTATGAGCTCCTCGTTGGAAATAAACCTAACCTAAACTATTTTCATATTTTCAATTGCGTATGCTATGTATTGAATGATAGGTCCCACTTAAACAAACTTGATTCCAAAAGTGACGAGTGTGTCTTTCTGTGATATTCACTAAATAGCCATGCTTACAGAGTCTTTAACCTAAGAACCCGTACTATGCTTGAGTCTGTGAATGTCAGGTTTGATGAATTAAAATCTATCTCTGGAAACACTGCTGAGGATGATGTGGTTGATCTGATTCAAAGTCCACAGTTGTCTCCCCTTAACTACAAGGGAACTATCTGAAACTGCACCAAGTGTTACTGAAAGTGCTGCAATACCTGAACCAACATCGCTGATGCATACAGATGCTGATGGTAAAACCTCTGAATCTGAAGAAGACCAATCAGATGGAGTAATCTCTACACCTCTAGACAGAGATATACCCTCAAGGATACAGATGAATCATCCTACATCCCAAGTCATTGGATCTTCGAACGAAAGAAACACACGCAAGAAACAGATTAATTTCAAGGAAATGGTAAAACCGGTATGTATGGTCTCATGATGTTTGTTTTTCATGTAATTGTTGTGTTTTTCTTAGTTTTTATAGTTAGGGTTTAGCATTGTTTTTAGTCGTTTTGAGTCATTCTCGTTAGGTTTTTGGTCGTTTCCCCGTTTGTAGTATTGAAACTTGATATATGCGTTTCTTGATGACGAGTCACGGGTTTTGAATCTAAATTCGTATATTGTAGGTGGCACGAGGTATTGGACTGACACTCAAGAAACCGTGCTGAAAAGAGGAAAATCAAGCAAAGTCGACTGCCCGGACGACTGCCCGAGCGACTGCCCAGACTGCCCGCAGTAGATCGACTGACATCCAGGAAATCGTCTGGAGGATCGACTGACAATTAGAGAGCGCTGCAATTTGGCAAGGCAGTCGATCGACTGACCCTGAGGAAATCGACTGCGGCCATAAAAAATTGACTGATCGACAGAGAGTTGCGTTGCTCTCTGAAGAGCAGTCGATCGACTGGTCCTCAGTCGATCGACTGAGAGTCCGGGAATTAACGCGTTTTGACGAGGTTGCCCCTACTAATCACTATAAAAACCCTTCACTTGACTTGAGGAAGGCATCCACTCATTCCCCAACTCTTGCATGAGCCTTGGGATTAATTTTCTCTTCATTTTTCTTCTAGATTTACTTTTTCTCTCTTAGGTTTTAGATTTAATTTTCAAGCATTCCTTGGGTTTGTAAGCTCAAGATGAATCCAAATACTCCTTTGGATTAGCACCTTTATTGTAATTCAAGCTTTGGATTCTCCATTTAATTTTAGTAAGCTTTCCTTTTAATTTCAAGCTTTGTTCTTCATTTCCATGCTTGTTCTTCATTTATGCTTTTTGTCTTAGCTACTTGATTTCATGATGAAACTTGTGAACTGACTATGGATTTTAGTTGAGTGACACACCTAGGCTATAGATCGGGTCCTTGATTATCATGACATTGAGTTTTACTTATGCTTTATTTTGAATTAAATTTCCATGCATAGTTTTAAATTGAATTCTAGATCTACTCTTCGTTTCTCGTTATTTTTCCGTAAGATTTGAACTTTTACGTCAAATTTTATTGCTCTTCACTTTGGTGCTTTCAATTTTTGTCAATTTTCATTATTTGAGTTTTCATGCATGGTTGTACCTTGTGCATGCATGGTAGTACATGGTGAAACTTTGCATTCTCCTTCTTGCTTTCTTTATTGCTTTGCATTTTCAATTAAGGCATACGACCGAGGCATCCGAATAACTTGTCATTTCAATTTCTAGTTTAGTTTGATATTTTTAATTGCATTATTTTCGGTTTTCTCTCATCTCTTGAGCTTGAAACACATTGAAACTATTGAAGCCCGATAATACCAAGCCATGAAATCGTTGATTTATTTCAACACCACAAAAACTTCAACTTCAAAATGGCACCATTGCCGGGGATCTAAATGTATCCACCATAGTTATAGTTATACGTGCCTTGCATACTCAAACAAAAAAAATGTCAAACAACAAAATGGCGCCGTTGCGACTCGGCTTGGTTAAGGTTTTTGATTTGATTGTAATTTCTTTGTGTTTTTGGCTTGTTTTGTTATTTGACATTTTTTTTTTGTTTGAGTATGCAAGGCACGTATAACTATAACTATGGTGGATACATTCCCGGCATGGGAGGGCATGGTGCAAACCATACCGGGAATGAGACATTGTATAATGGGTATGGCAACGTGGGAGGGCATGGTGCAAAACCACGTTGCCAACGGTGGCTACGGTTATGGGAGACCCGGCATGGAGGGCATGGTGCAAACCATGTCGGGTTTGATGGTTTTTCGGGCATAAATGGTTCCTTGGGGGGTTATGGTGCTCAAAGTCCCTATCCAAACGTGCAAGCCCCGACTTCCCGCCCGTATGGCCTATGATACTACTCATTATAATTCAAATATGCGTCACCCGAAGCCCGACCCATATGGAGCCCCTCCCTTTTTTCATTCCAATCCTATGCCGACTACGACTCCAAGTGGAAATATGGGGGGTGGATATTCGAGTCCACCCCGTATGGTGGTAATGGCATTCCCGTTCATGGTCCGAATATGCATTATGGTCGCTTTGGGAATTCCGACCCGTGTCGAGGTTCTTCTACTCCGGATTACTATTTTGGGATGAATATACCCATATCCCCTCAAGATCTCGAAGAGTATGAGTTGTTTGGTGGTCCGGACTCCAATATCACATGTGGCTCTCCCATCCGCACCATGGGAGATGTTAGTAGACCTTTTTTGGGATGTGGATGGTGTGGATCGCGTGGTCATGATACCGGTTGCCCGGGACTCTCCTCGCCAATGCCTCCCTCGGAGAACGTGTATGGGGATCATGGACTTCATGTGGAACCCGATTGTGCTATGCCATCTTTTGCTCCACCGCCGTCTCATTATCCAGTTGTTACTCCTCATGTGGACCCTTATCATCCGAATATCTCGGTGATTTCTACTACTCCACCTTCCGATCCGGTTCTATGGGACATTACAAGCCAATTCTCAAGTCCACCTTCACCTATCCCTCCGGTCACGTTCCCCGATAAGTGTGGGGTACTTGATTTGGTTGCCTCACCGTCGGAAGAGGACTTGTTTTCATTTTTGGATGATTTTAACTCTCTTGATCCTTTGCCCTTTACTTCAAAAGAGTCTTGTGAAGAATGGGTATATATGGACTTCGTCAAGGCCAAGGTCGAACGGGTTTATATTGATAATTTGATTAATGAGGACGTGGTTGGCCCGGACATCGATATTGAGGGATGTTGTGAGGATGAGCCCATTTTTCTTGAAAATGAGCCCCTTGTTCTTGACGATGAGTACGTTGTGCCTCTATGTGCCCCCAGTTTTCGTGAAGATGATTCTCGGTGTGCCGTTGAGGGAAATGACATATTTTCGGCAGGGGAGGTGGCGGTCATTGATGAGAAGATTTTAGAGTTTGAAGATCTTCTTGGGGTAGAGATTGTTGATGATGGGTTAGGAGTCGACTCCATTGAGAAGCTTGAAGATTTTCTTGGAGTGGAGATTGTTGATGATGGTTTGAGAGTCGTTTCCATCAAGAAACTTGAGGATTTTCTTGGGGTGGAGACTATAGAGGATAAGATGGGAAGACTTGATGATTATCTCAAGAAAGAGGAGGAGTGGAAGTCGATTACCATCTTGGCTAGCTCGAACCGAGGTGAAGAGGAGAGGTCGGTTGATATTCTTAAAGTCCTCAAGGGGGATATTGGTTGGAAACCCGGAGTGATAAAGGGAGCTAGCCCTTGGACTTACTTGCATAAACTTGTTTTGGAGGATGATGTCACACTACCTCGAGAATTTCAAAGGCATTTGAGTCCAAATTTTAAGAAGTCCGTGGACGACGAAAAGATGACCGAGGACGAAAAAAGAAGGTTGATGGCCCAGAGGGATAAAACGGGATGGAGGATGTTGGTCGATAATGAAAAGTTTAATGTGGCTACCACGAACGATCATTTCCCTTCCACGTTGCTCGACCACATGTTAGAAAAGATACCCGGCCATTACTCCTTTTATTTTTGAGATGAGTACTCGGGTCACTTCAAAACAACAATTCCACCCGAAGATCTACCCATGATGACTCCTATTTGCCCGATGGAATCACTAACCGACCACTATTCTTTTCAATTCCTAGATGAGTCATCGGGCCACTACAAAACCACCATTCCACCCGACCATCGAGCCGATATGATACGTGGAACGTTTACTTTTTGGCGGATCTTATATGAACTATGCAATGCGCCAAGAACGTTCCAACGAGTGGATCCTCCTGACAAGGAGGAAATTGTGTTAGTGGACCCTCCCGTTATCTATCCACCTTGATTAAAAAGGGAGTACGTCGAGCTAATGACGTAAAACAAGCGCTTCTTGGGAGGCAACCCAAGTACTTTTCGTTATTTTCTTTATTTTCTTTCATTCTTTTCTTTCTTATTACAAAAAATCCAAAAACATTTGAAAAATTGAAAAATTAAAAAAAAATTTGTTTTGGTTCTTCTGAACACTTGGTTTCGTTTTAAGTACATATTTTCTTTTATTTTTGATCTTGTTTGGTTTTCTTTTCTAGGTTTTGTTTTCCGACGTCGACCATTGGATGATCGATAGGAGTGAGTAGCGTTCGTGGAGCCGGAGATACTAACCATACTCGATTTTTGCTTGGATTGCTTGATTTTTAGGTGGCCCCCACCGAGCTCGACTCAAACTCGCTCGGTTAAGGAAGTTTCTATTCACCCCCCTTTTATTTGATTTTCATTAAAATGCAATGAGGGCATTGCATGGTTTAAGTGTGGGGTGGGTAGGTGGTTAGGGTCCGGGGTTTACAAGCATGTTTTATCATTCTTAACTCGACCCTTGGCGAAGTGACGCAATCTTGGCGAAGTGATGCTTACTACTTGTGCTTTTATATGGTTGAGTCGATTTTTGTGTCTTTTGTGTCTCGATTACATGTTTGAAAAACTCCACGTGCTTGGAAGTTTGAATAGTTTACTTGTCGAGTTTTTGCATGTTTATGGCCTCTTGTGTGAGTGGTTGAATTTGTGTGCTTCGTCCAAAATCCGCCTATATATATATATAATCAACATTTTCTCGTGAAAAGATTGCAAAGCTTTAAAAACTCTTTTTATTTTGCTCCCAAATTCGGTGCAAACTAGTGAGTAGCCTTATGTGATTTATCGGCTTGCTTGCATTTTTATGGAAATTGCATTGAGGAGGTTTGATTTTGCTCGTACATGATTGAATCCGAAAATTACCTCGAGGCACATATATGACCCTTGTTTCGGCCATATCCATATATTTAAGCTACTTTAAAAATCCCAAATGAGCCCCCTTGATCCCTTATCCCGTTTCTTGTAAGCCGAGCTTGATTTTAGCTCTTGTATCTTCATGAATTGTGAAGTAAGAGGGTGTGTTGTTAGTTGACAAGAAATGTGAGGAAAATCGATTGTGGGTTTTGGGTTTTGAGTTGCTTATACAAAAAAAAAAGAATAAAACTCGAACACAAATCACGAAAAGTGATAAAGCGTGCGTTCATGTGAAAAGCCTAATTCAAAAAGGCTAATTTTAGTAAAAAGAAGCAAATTCAAAAAAGATTCTAAGTGTTGTGAAATAAAAAGTCAGGAACGTGGGTGAATGAAAGGGTTTCGAATGAGAGATTGGTAAATTGGGAAAGGTGAAGCGATTATAAGCTTCGGATTTTAGAGAGTAGGATTTTATGTGTGATTGATCATGTTTGATCATGTGTTAACCACTATATCCATATATTCCATACCTTACCAAAGAGCCAACATTACAACCCATAAAAAGACCTCTTTCGATTCTTGTTTGGTTAAGGACTATGAGCAATTTTGAGCGTCCGATTTGTGAAATCTTGACGAGTGCATGCATTGTCCGATTCGAGCGTATACACGTCCCATATCAAACACTTGAGAGAATTGAGCGAATACCCTCAAATTTCCATTTGTGAGGAAGTCATCGATTTGTCTTGCATTTGAGAAAGAGTAATACGAGCAATGCTTGACATAGCGAGTTTATGTTGATACTTCCATCATATTAAATAAGGATAAGCACAAGGATTTTTCTTTTTCCACAATGTTCATTGCATGTACACTCTCGATTCTTTTCGTTGATCGAGGACAAACAAACCGATAAGTGTGGGGTAGTTGTTTTGCATGTAATTGTTGTGTTTTTCCTTGTGTCTTTAGTAAGAGTTTAACGTCGTTTCTTATAGTTCAGAGTCATTTTTTCATTAGGTTTTAGGTCTTATTCTTGTTTATTATCTTTTTGGCTTTAAGTGTACTAATTGTGAGGTGTTTGTGCTATTTTTGGGTTTTTAAGTTGGAATTCTTGTTTTGTAGGTGGATAAAAGGGATTATATTCGCTTGGTGGATGTCTCAGTTGTCGTAATGCAAGCATAAATCCAGACCCACTTGTGCCATTTGCCTCCACTTTATACCATTGAAAAGCCGAGAGCATTTTCTAAAACTTTTGTGTTTACAACAATTCCAAATTTCGATTCTAAGAATGGTAAAAATCAGCATTAAGTGGAGATAGTTCGTCGTCGCCTCGCTTGTGGCAAGTTTTGGTGCGGAGCCCATAACTCTCTGAGGAAAATTCCAAATGACGCAAATCAAACGCCAAATGATAGCCAAGCGAAAGGGATACGTTGGCGAATTCCGAAGTTTTGGGAGTCGATAGACTGGATTTCTGTCGATCGACCGCCTGGCAGAGAGTTGGTTGTTCGAGACTGGGCAGTTGATCGACTGCTTTGTCAGTCGATCGACGGCATCGCTGGGAGTTCGGCCATTTTGAGCATTTTTGGATGTTTTTGCCCCTATAAACAAGTATATAAAGCCCACACCTTGCTCCTTTGAAGAGATAAGTCCCTTCCCATCCCTAGCTTGGGTTTGGGATCAAATTTCTCTCAAGCTCTTGAATAATTTTCTCTTTCTTAGGTTTGAGATTTAATTTCAAGCTCTTATGTAATTTCATTTCCTAGATTAGATTTAAGTTTCAAGCACCTCCTTGGGTTTGTAAGCCTAAGAAGAATCCAAATACTCCTTTGGATTGTTACTTTTGATGCAATTTAATTCAATCTTGCTACTCTTTCCTTTAATTCAAGTAAGTTTCCTTTCATTTTCATGTTTTATGCTTTATTTCTATGCTTGTTCTTCATTTTCATGCTTTGTTCTTCATTTTATGCTTTTTGCCTTAGCACCTTGAATTCATGATGAAACATATGATTTGGCTATGGAATCTAGATGAGTGACACATCTAGATCATAGACCGGGTCTTGGATCGTCTTGATTTTGAGTTTTTCCTATGCTTTATTTGTAATTTTATTTTTATGCTTTGTTTCATGCTTAATCCTATATCTAGGCTTTGTTTTTTGTTATTTTCCTTAAATTTTTGAACTTTCCCGTCCATTTTCATTGCTCTTTCCATTGATGCTTTCAATTTTTGCTAATTTTTATTATTTACGATTTTATGCATAGTTGTACCTTGTGCATGCATTGTTGTACTTGGTGAAACAATGCTTGTTCTTGCTTATTTCCTTAATTGCTTTGCATTTCTATTATGGGCATACGACCGAGGCATCCTACCAATATGCACTTTCAATTCCTAGTGTAGTTTAGCTATTTTAATTGCTCTATTTTCATTTTCTTTCTATTTTTCAAAGCTTGAAACACATAGATCCTTCAATAGAATCGAAGTCCGATAATACCGAGCCATGAACCCGATGATATATTCATCATCACTAAAACTATGAAAACAATGTTCACTAACCAATTACTCTTGTTTTGTGTCCACCATAAAGCCCAAGAAAGTGGAGGAAGCTCTCAGAGATGAGTACTGGATAAATGCCATGCAAGAAGAATTGGACCAGTTTGCCAAAAATGACGTATGGGACTTGGTACCACGACCAAATGGTGGAAACGTCATTGGAGAAAAGTGGATCTTTAGAAACAAGACCGATGAATTGGGAAATATAGTAAGAAACAAAGCCAGAATTGTGGCCCAAGGTTATACTCAGGTTGAAGGTATAAACTTTGATGAAACTTTTGCTCATGTAGCTAGAATTGAGTCAATTAGATTACTAATTGAAATTGCTTGTCAATTGAACATCACTCTTCACCAAATGGATATAAAAAGTGTCTTCTTAAATGGTGTTTTAAACGAGGAAGCATATGTTGAGCAGTCAAAGGGTTTTGAAGATCCTCATAAAACGCATTATGTTTTCAAACTAAAAAGGGCCCTCTATAGACTGAAACAAGTCCCTAGAGCCTGGTATGAGAGGCTCACTCAACATCTTCTTCTAATGAATTTTACACATGGTGAAGTAGATAAAACTCAGTTCATTTTAGAAACCAATCGCAAGATACTAATTACTCAAATCTATGTTGATGACATTTTGTTTGGTTTAAACTATGATGAGCTACTCAAAAACTTTGTGACAAGCATGTCCACCACCTTCGAAATGAGCATGGAAGGTGAGTTATCATTCTTTTTGGGTCTACAGATTAAACAGTTTAAAAAAGGAATTTTTTTTGTCCCAGACTAAGTATGCGAAGAATATTGTGAAATGCTTTAGACTTGACAGTGCCAAGCACATGAAAACCCATGGGATCGAGTTAAAAACTGTCAAGGGACGATGTTATTGAAAGTGTTGATCACACTGTGTGCAGGAGCATGATTGGCAGTCTTCTGTATTTAACTGCTAGTCGTACAAATATCATGTATAACGTCTGTTTGTTTGCTCGATATCAGTCTAATCCTAAAGAAACTCACCTAAAGGCACTTAAACGCAAAATTAGATATGTAGATGGAACTTGCAATCTAGGAATCTGGTATACAAAGGACATTAAATCTAATCTTGTTGGATATACTGATTCTGATTGGGCAAGTGATGCTGATGATAGGAAGAGTACAATAGGTGGGTGTTTCTTTTTAGGGAACAATCTAGTCTCTTGGTACATCAAGAAGCAGAATTGCGTGTCATTATCAACTGCCGAAGCTGAATATGTGGCTGCAGGTAGTGCTTGTTCCCAACTGCTCTGGATGAAACAAATGATAGATGAGTATGGGTTACAAAGTCATGTCCTTACTGTTTTATGTGATAATTCAAGTGCAATTGACATCTCAAGGAATCCTATACAACACTCTCGAATAAAAAAGATAGTCATCAGGCATCATTTCATTCGAGATTTGATTGAGATAAATGTTGTGAGTATTGAGCATATTGGAACTGAACATCAACTTGCTGACATATTCACCAAAGCATTAGACTACGAGGGATTTTCCAGATTAAGGAAGTCTCTCGGCTTATGTTCTATTTGATTTTGTGTTACTGGAAATGCTGCAGCACCCCTAGTAACATCAGCTGCAGCATACTATTTTCAACATGCATTTTTTTATTTTTTATTTTTTCATGTCACATAATAGATCTTGCACAACTCACAAATGCAGGAACATTGACGGTTTGAGTGTGATGTCGAAAGGGGCTGAAAGTTTTGAAATAAGCAATTGTGGGCTGACTTTTGCAGAAAAAAGTTTTCTCTCGGTGTGCTCAAAAAGTTGAATTAAAAGTTTGGAGGATGTCCCAGCCAGTCATTCATGAATGACTAATTTTTTCTTGCCAATGTGCTGAAATCAAAAAAAATCCTATCCATGGATTGTTAATATGCTTATTAAGTGGAGATTCTTTTTACTCCCAGACAAAAATATCCTCAAACGCAAATGACCGTGTCATTCGCCGAGTTAAGAATTATCAGTTCATTGACTTTGTTGATTGGATGTCAATGCCCATGCCATCACACAAAGAACTAACACTCTACTGCATTTGTAAACCGTATCTGTTTTTTTTTTTTTTTTTTTTTTTTTTTAATTCTAGGTCATTCCTTCTAGGCATACCTTCAGAACATGCATGTTTTGTGAATTTTGTTCTGAAAGTTTTTTTTGGTAAAGATATGCTCATAAAAATAATCTAATTTTCTCTTACTCAAATCTTATTATTTTTTGATGTCTTATTATCAAGTGGGTTATAATCAGAGTCTTGTGGACCTAAGTCGTTGCCGCACTTGGTTGTTTTGTGAGATTTGGTGGTTTGTTAGTGGTCTAATTAAGGGGGAGTGGGCTTATCTTGCCACCGATTTTTTCGGCCTTAAGGGTTTACTACTATACCACAAACACTATTAATTGTTTAAGTTTTTTTTGTATAAAGGTGTCAGGGGCTTATCTCGTTTCTTTCAAAAAAGATCTCAGCAAGAAAACCTTTCACATTCGGCCAAAGCAAGTCTCTTCCTCTCTCGAAGATGAGTCCAAGAAAAACCAAGGGGTCAAAGAAGCCTGATCCCTCACCATCCGAGAAGGTGATGACGTCAAAGGATAGATATGCCGCTGGCACTCTTCCGAGATACACTAGTGCAGAAAATCTATTCTAGAACAGTCAATCTAGAACGACTCAGAAAAAGACGTTCTAGAATATAAGTCGGTGGCATTTTCGTAATAAAAGTGTCATATACCAGAACGCCTTTTTTAAAGGTGTTCTAGTATATCAATATTCCAGAACGTCTTTAAAAAAGACGTTCTGGTATATCAATATACCAGAACGTCTTTAACAAAGGCGTTCTGGTATATCGAATATACCAGAATGCCTATTTAAAGACGTTATGATATATTGGTATACCACAACGCCTTTTTTAAAGATGTTCTAGTATATTGATATACCAGATCGCCTTTTTTATAGACAATCTGGTATATCAATATACCAGAACGTCTTTAACAAAGGCGTTCTGGTATATCGAATATACTAGAACGCCTTTTTAAAGACGTTATGATATATTGGTATACCACAACGCCTTTTTTAAAGACGTTCTAGTATATTGATATACCAGATCGCCTTTTTTAAAGACGTTCTGTTATATTTGATATACTAGAACGCCTTTTTTTAAA
This sequence comes from Phtheirospermum japonicum, assembly GCA_014905375.1. Lineage (NCBI taxonomy): Eukaryota > Viridiplantae > Streptophyta > Magnoliopsida > Lamiales > Orobanchaceae > Phtheirospermum > Phtheirospermum japonicum. Next base: position 269,917 of record BMAC01000163.1, read on the forward strand.
TATCTAGATCGCCTTAAAAAGGCGTTCTAATATATCGTATTATTTTATTTTTATTTTTATTTTTTATTTTGTATTTTATTATTATTATTATTTTTTAGTGTCTTAATTACATATCAAATAATTATATTTTTTAGAAAAGGATGAATAATAAAAAGAAGGGTCATATCAATAAATTAATAATAAAATATTATTGAGCAATAAGAGATAACATAACTCTTTATTAAAAATATAAATAAGATTGATAAAATAAAATTTAACTATTTTTGAACATAAAAAATAGAATGAAATTTGTTTGCTTTAGATTACGGATTTAAATTGCCCCGGTAGTGCTCTTCAATTTTTGCAATTCGTCCCCAAAGATGAAACGATTACGTCTCCAGTATAACAACACCGTAAGATAATGGAGCTCCAGCTAACTGGATGAGTATGAATTGAGCTACAAAAAATGAGATAGTGCAGATGCTGGAATGCTATGTTATATGTTCTCAGGTGTTTCGAATATGCAGGAGCCTCTCACCCTTATATAGGGGTTCCAGCGGGGTAACATCAGCCATCTTAATGACATCATTAAGACGTACCCCCATACGGACCAGCCAATTCGGACGAATTGCCCAAGACCCAAGACCCAAGTCCAAGGCCCAGGCTTAGGCCTAGGACCAAGGTCCAAGGTCTGGGTCCGGGCTCAGCTCCGCCTTCGGCTACCCTCAAGGCGGACGGGCGAACCCAAGTCCAAGAGCCCGCATGAGTTTTGTTCACACAAAGTCCACAACACCTGCTGGCCCACTTGATGTCCACTAATGAAATGTAATCATTTTTAAACTCCCTTCCACATTGATTAATATTCAATGTGGGATAAACAATAATGCACTAAAGCAACCGTTCAACTTCAAAGCATTATTTCTCACTCACCAATAAATGGATTTGAGAAATTCAAAATGCTATGATTATCTACACGACACGTAGATCGAGCCTATAAAATTTGTTATAATGAATTTTCGCTGCACCATTAAATAAATTAAATCTAATTTAACAACAATCCCCCACATGAGTGAGAAAATCCAAAAGAAAAACATGTAGGCAAATACGTAGCTCAGTCCTTAAGAGACAATAGAGAATAGGGATAAGTGGCTTGTGGCCTTGAACCCTCCTTAGTTGATACTACCGAGCATACCGGTGCATTAGTGAACATAATTCTTGAACTATTCCCCTTTGTGTATACTAGATAATAGTACCAACCCACTAAGATCTCAAAATTCTTCCGTTCTCACGTTTGTGTCCGTTTCTGGCATGGACAACTTCTTTGGATTCATAAGCATACAGTAGAAGCGGCTCTCACTTCTCCCTTACATAGGTGATTCTTAAACCGAGTATTCTGTCATACTCAAGTCATATACTTGCACAAGAACTATTAAAAATCAGAGATTTATCCTCACCACGTGACATATTAAACTCTACTTTTGTCGTTAAGGAAAAGGGTCGTAGAGTTTTACTTACCTAAACTTTTATAGTTTAGTTTTCCCATTGAACCAAGTTTGTAGGATCTCCACTCATCATGGTTGGGTTTCCACTACAATCATCTATAAGATGTGGATTTCACTCCCATTCTTTCAAGCAACTTGTACATCTGATCTCGAGCTATGTTTTTAGTGAATAGATCCGCTAGATTATCTATCAACCTTACGTATTCAACTGAGATAATCCCACTCGATAACAGATGTCTTATGGTGTTATGTCTCCGACGAATATGTAGAGACTTACCGTTATTCAAACCACTTCTTTCCCTTCTAATAGCAGCTTGACTATCACAGTGAAGCATAACCGGCGGCACGGGTTTCTCCCAACATGGAATATCTTTCAAAAAGATACGAAGCCATTCTGTGTTCTTAGGTATTTCGAATATGCAGGAGCCTCTCACCCTTATATAGGGGTTCTAGCGGGGTAACATCAGCCAGCTTAATGACATCATTAAGATGTTCAAACTGGCAGCATGAACCTGGACAGGTACATCATGTACATGCATTGCATGATGTTTTCGTACGTTTTGGAAATGTACCTGAACGGTCAGGCGGTCAGGAGTGTTGTTTTGCATGTGATTGTGGTATTTTTCTCGTGTTTTTAGTTAAGGCTCTATGTTGATTTTAGCAGTTTTTAGTCGAGTTTCATTAGGTTTATCGTTTGTTTTTCTTGTTTTGTTGTTTTTCATTTGTCTTGTTAATTTTGTTTTTAATTGGGTTAAATGGCTTCATATAATGGGAGTTTTGGTGTAATTCTTGGGTTTTGATATTTAAAATTCTCATTTAATAGGTGGATAATAGATTGAAATTCAAGCTAAGGCATGGAGGCCAAAAATCCAAGCCTAGCCTTACCTATTTGCATGCCCAAGTTGGTGCCAAGAGCAAGTTTCAAATGGGTTAACATTCTGGAATGGTGGCCCATTTCTGTGCCTAGGCTGCCCAAACTGGCGCCCAGCAGCACCCTAGGCAGCAACCCAGGCAGCGCCCAGCAGCCCAAACTGGCGCCCAGCAGCACCCTGGCGCAAAAGCAGGCAGCACCCAGCAACCCAAATTGGCGCCCAGCAGCAGCACCCCCAGGCAGCAAACTGGTGCCTAAACTGGCGCCCAACAACAACGCAGGCAGTTACCCAGGCAGCGCCCAGCAGCCCAAATTGGCGCCCAACCACCCCAGCTAGCCCCACCCCACCCCAGCCAGCCCCAGCGCACCCGGGCTTACCCAGACCGAGGCACCTCGAGCCATGGTCGAGCCACCTTGAGCCAAATCAAGGCAAAATGTGCCAAAAAGGCTAATTTAAGCCCATTTAAAACCCAATTAAAACCTAGTATAAATAGTAGACTTCTCTCATTTTTGTAGATACCTCTCATTTTCTCCCAACCCAAGCATGGGTTTGGGATTAAAATTCCTCTCTCTAGTTTTATGATTTTTTCCTATCTTAGGTTTTAGATTTAATTTCAAGCTTATTTGTAATTTCTTTTCCTAGATTTAGATTTAATTTCAAGTACCCCCTTGGGTTTGTAAGCTTAAGAAGAATCCAAATACTCCTTTAGATTGTTACTTTTGATTGCAATTACATTCAAGCTTTGTTTCATTTCTTAATTCAAGTAAGTTTCCTTTCAATTCCATGTTTTATGCTTTATTTCCATGCTTTGTTCTTCATTTCCATGCTTGTTCTTCATGTTATGCCTTTTGCCTTAGCACCTTGATTTCTTGCTTGATCACAAGAATTGTCTATGGAATCTAGATGAGTGACACATCTAGATCATAGATCGAGTCTTAGATCGTCTTGATTTTGATATTTTCACATGCTTTTTTTGCAATTTAATTTTCATGCTTTGTTTCATGCTTAATCCTAGATCTATGCTTTGTTGTTTGTTACTTTTCATAAAGTTTTAAACTTTCATGTCAACACACATTGCTCTTTCCATTCGTGCTTTCAATTTTTGATTATTTGCATTATTTAGGATTTTATACATAGTTGTACCTTGTGCTTACATGCTTGTACTTGGTGAAACATTGCATTTTTTTTGCTTATTTTCATTATTGCTTTGCATTTTAATATTAAGGCATACGAGGAGGCATCCGACCAACTTGAAATTTCAATTTCTTTGCTTAGTTTAGATAGGTTAATTGCTTTATTTTTATTTTCCTTTTATTCCCAAAGCTTGAAATACATAGACTCTCTCAATCGAATCGAATTCCGATAATATCAAGCCAATAGAATCCTTTATTTCCAAAACCATGAAAAACTACACTTCAAAATGGCGTCGTTGTCAGGGATCGAACCCAGCTTGGTAAGGCTTTTGATTTGATTGTCGTTTCATTGTGTTTTTAGCTTGCTTTGTTATTTGATTTTTTTTTGTTAAGTATGTTAGGTGCGTATAGCTTTGGTGGATATATTCCCGACATGGGAGGGCATGGTGCAAACCATGTCGAGAATGAGATATTGTATAATGGCCTTGGCAACGTGGGAGGGCATGGTGCAAACCACGTTGCCAACGGTGGTTTCGACTATGGGCAACCCGTCATGGGAGGTCATGGTGCAAACCATGTCAGGTTTAGCGACTCCTCGGGTTCGGTTGATCCATATGGAAGATTTGGTGCTCTGACTCACTTGCAAAACATGCATATTCTGACATCCGAGCCGTATGGTGGGTATAATGCTTCCAATCGTTGCATGAGCTTGTCTATGTATAGCTTTGCGAGTTCGAATAAGTATAAGAGTGGCCAAATTCCAAATCCCAGCCTCTATGATGGTTCTCTCACTTCCAATTTTGATTATACCCCATTCGGTGCCACGTATGGCACTCATGATCCCGATCCGTATGCGTACTTCGGAGGTTTGAGCTCCAATGACCAAAATGCCCCTCCCGCCTTCAATATTCCATTCTACGATCCTTAAAACACACTTTCTGGATTCCGATCCGGTCTAAAGCTGTAAAGATCCGGTCTGGACCGTAATGGACCAGAATATAAATTCTTATTATTTTTTAATTTAATTTCTTTGACTATATACAATTCTCTTCTAACAAATTTCTCATTCATTCATATTACGATTTTCCCCAAAATCTAACCTTAAATCTAAGCTTCCTCTCCTTAAGTTCAGTTGAGTCGCCGATTTGCCCCAAAATCTAAAGCTTCCTCTCTTTGAGTTCCAGTTGAGCCGCCGATTTCACCCAAAATCTAAAGCTTCCTCTCTTTGAGTTCTAGTTGAGTCACCAATCCATCTCCTGTGAGCAACAAATAATCCGCCAAGATTGAGGTCTAGTTATATATATATCTATATATAAATCTTTGATTTTAGTTTATCATTTATTTGAAAAAAAGTTTGTTTACTGATTTGTTTATTGTGTTTGTTTAATTTTGAAAATAAAAGGGCACATAGTTTTTGAATTTGACTACGCTGTTATAAAATCTGCCTTTTTAATTTTCATCCTCAGTATTGGTAAAAGGAATTAAAAAGAAAAGAAAAATAGTTTGCATAGATTTGCTCTCATCATTTATATGTAGTTGGTTGGTGATGTGAAAACAAAGCTCAGTTGGATTATACCTTGTTGAATTAAAGAGAATCTATGTTGCTCTATTTGTTGAATTATTTTTGTGAGTTTCATACTATTTGACATTCATCTTCATGGTTTTTTTTTTCTATCAAATAATTTAATTAATTGAATAAGGAAAAAAACAAAGTTACGGTTTGTTGTAGTTATTTGTAGCATTAATTATGACAAGTTGTGTTGAACTTTTGTGTATTCTAGTACTAATACATCTTCATTTTTTTTTCTATCAAATGATTTTCTTTTCTCTTTCTTTCTTTCTTTTTTCTTTCTCTAGAAAATGTTGTAAAGTGTTGAGTGGTGTGGGTACTAATATTTTGTACTACCTTTTATAGGCTGCCAGATTCCAAATCTTCTTTAATCTTTGTTTCATCTTGGATGTACTCATATCCAGCTGCATATCCTGCTAATATTTGTGGCGTATTTACAAATATATATATTTCTATTCTTTTTATGATTTCATGCTCAATTTATGTGCCTTAGTAGTGCATGTTAATCTTCATAAAATCCTTTCAAGTCATAAATATATGTCATAAAGAGATGTGCATAAAGAGGCTTTTATCAAAAAAAATAAAAATCTCGTGTCATGAATTTTCAGATAACATTAAAGCTTGTCTTGTCACTTGTGCGGTTTTAGTGTCACTTGTACTTTCAATAGTTGCCCTACTAAACCCCAATCACTTTTATTTTGAACACAGATAGACGCGGGGACTCTAAATACTACTAGGTTTATTTGGATTTATTAGCTAATTAGTTTGATTGAACTAAAGACTTAATTTATTTGATGATTGATATATATTTTAAATAATTGGTGATTCTGCAAACAGAATTATGAGTAAATCAATATCCATGGAATTATCCACGAAACATTCATGCAAAGTAAGTTAGGGGGGTGGGGGTGGGGTGGTAATTCTTTATGACTTTTTTCTTGTTACGTTGCATTAATGATAAAGCTAACTATGCTGTTTTATTAATTTCTTAGATGACGTGCTCCAATGTGGGTGGGACTGAGGAGACCCTTGACTACCCTGCATAGTTAGAGGTAGAAGGCTCAACAGAAAAGAGAGCTAAGACAAAGCGGGATTATGTGAAAATACCGAGAAAGAAAAGAGGGGAATACTGGGAGCGTTTCGATAAATATAAGGATGAGAACAAATGTGTGAGGGCTATGTGCAAATTTTACAAGAATTCGTATGCTTGTGATTCAAACATGAACGACACCAAAAATGTCAAGAACCATTTTTATGCTTGTCTAGATAATTCGGCGAATAAAGGCAAAGGTAAACAATCACAATTTATCTTCGAAAACAATGATGACAGTACCTTGAAAATGAGAAATTGGGTCTTTAATGCTAAAGATGTTAAAAAAGCTGTGACTGAGATGATAATTAAGGATGAGATGCCATTTAGATCTGTAGAGAAAGACAAATCAAAGCGTGCATTCTTTGTTGCTTGCCCTGCCTTTAACATGTCTTCATGCACCACTATGTCACATGACTATTTTAAGTTTTATTTGAAAGAAAGAGAAAAGCTGAAAGAGTTTTTGAGAGTTTCATGTCAAAGGGTGTGCTTGACAACTGATACTTGGACATCCTTACAAATGAACAATTATATGTGTGTTACTACTCATTTTATTGATGATGATTGGAAATTGCAAAAGAGAATATTGAATTTCTGTTTTATTTCTAGTAATAAGGGAGAGGCCATTGGTAGGGCACTTGAAGATTATTTGAATTATTAGGGTTTGTGTCGTAAGCTTTTAACTGTGATTGTTGATAATACAACTCCCAATGATGTTGATTATTCATATTGTCGGAAATGGCCCGAGGGAATGGGTGTATTGGTGGGGGAAAGAACTTGAAAATGAGATGCATTTCACACATCATTAATCTTATCGTTAAGTCTGGTTTGAAATTATGCGATGTATATGTCGATAAAGTGTGGGCTATAGTTAAGTATATTAGAGGGTCTCCTGCTAGATTACATGCATTTTGTCAGCAAGTGGAGAAATGTAAGATTGATTGTAAAACAACTCTATGTTCTGATGTGGCTACAAGATGGGATTCCACTTACTTGATGTTATCTGTCGCATTGAAACTTAAAGCTGATATTTCTCGAACAGAGATTCCGGTTGATGTTGAAATGAAATTAGGTCCTCTTACTGCTTCTGATTGGAATAAGATTGAAATGCTTACCAATTTCCAACGAGAGTTTTATAACTTGGCAAACCGTGTGTCGGGCTCCTTGTATGTCACTAGCAACTTTATGGCTTTTCATATACGCTAGACTATGAAGGTGTTAAATCAAATGTCTATCCATGATGACAGTGCGTTGCGAGCTATGGCCATTGAGATGATAAAAAAAGTGTGAGAAATATTGGGGTGAACTTGATAAAATGAATATGTTGATGTTTGTGGCTCTCATACTTGATCCATTTTATAAGCTTCGTGGGGAGCATGTTGCTATTAATGGAATATTTGGGCAAGAAAACGCAAATAACTTGGTAAGGAAGGTGAAAGATTTTGCTTATGAGCTGTTTGATGAGTATAAGAGTCTTTATGATCCTGAGCAGTGCAAGTGGTGAGTCGTTCTCACGTCCATCAATTATTGAAGATGATGAAAATTCAAGTTGGTTAGCCGAACTAAATGAGCAAGTCACAAGAGGGTCATCACATGAGGATGAGATTTCAAGATCTGAGTTTGATTCGTATTTTTGGTTGGAACAAAAGGCGAAAATGAAGAAAAGGATAATTTTAATTGGTGGAAACTCAATGGTCCCAGATACCTTATAATTGCACGCATGGCTCGTGATATCCTTGCTATACCAATTTCTACCATTCCTTCTGAATGTGCATTTAGCACTGGAGGACGAACTCTCGATCAATATAGAGTCAGTTTAGATCCTAGCATAAGATTAATAGTTTAAATTTTTAAGTATTGTTTTCATTCCTATATTAACATGTTTATTACCCATCTCTTTACTACTAAAAATTTTATTTTATGCATGCATTTTATTAGATGGCACAAGCACTCGTATGTACTGAAGACTGGATACATGCAGGGGGGAAAGACAACGATGAAGAAGATTTATAAGAGGTGATAAATTAAAAGAAGGTGTTTGATTACATATTTAGTTTTACAAATATATCGGCTTATTTTAATTTAATTACATACATACATACATATACATATACATATACATATATATATATATATATATATATATATATATATATATATATATATATATATATATATATATATATATATATATATAGTGATGAGTTTAATTACTGATTACATATTATGAACTATTGACATGTCTTTTTATTTTAATTTTATGGTCAAACATGTCAATAGTTCATAATATGTAATCAGTAATTAAACTCATCAC
>BMAC01000163.1:279722-297786 GCA_014905375.1 Phtheirospermum japonicum
GTGATGAGTTTAATTACTGATTACATATTATGAACTATTGACATGTTGAATACTTTTTAAACAAATTAGTATGGACACTCGATTGTTCTAAATGAGGGTGAAATTCATCTGTTGCTTAATTATTTACTTTTTATTTTTATTTTGCAGTGCCAAAAATACGTGCAAAAAAATTGATGTTTTGTTATATTATTGAAATGATTGTGCTATTATTTTAAGTTTCATGTGAAAAAGATGATTGAATTTTACTTTTTATTTTTTTTGAAATACTGATGTTAATAACTTTGGCAAAGGGTGTCTTTAGCATTATGTAGTTAAAATCTGTCATAAGAAGGAAATTGATGTTGCAGTTAAAACGGTGAAGAAGAGAAATCACGTGAAAAACATTTAATGTGAAGCATCAGGCAAGGCAATGATATAAATACGTGAAAAATCGGTCTATTTACGGTCTAGACCGGACCAGACCATAATGGGACCGGACCATTAAAATCCGGTTTACGGTCCAAAGTTTACCGAAATTCCGGTCCACCAGTCCAACCCAGAATTGGTTTTTCTGGTCCGGATCGTATGCACACCCTTAGTGGCATATTTCATAATTTAGGCAATTGCTTGAGATTGCTAATTGGAAGGGCCATTATGGTATTGGTAGGAGATAAAATAATCAATTCCGCTTCATAAACACTGTGATCTTCTTTCCAAAATCTCATTTCAGAATATTAATCGTCGTAACCAACAAACAAATTTCTAGGTTTATTAAATAAATAGTATATTTTTTATTCAAAATTGATAAAATAATACTAAAACAAAAAACATTGAAAAAGTAGGGCGGAACGCCATTGGGAAAGGCGTCCCGCTCACATTCTAGAAGGTAGGAAAGAAAACCGTTTTAGAATGTGAGCGGGACGCCTTTCCCAGTGGCGTCCCGGCCCTAAAGTACATTTTAGAAGGTATAAATAAATAACCGTTTTAGAATCTGAGACTGAAATTAAAAAAAAAATTAATTGACATTTTCACAAAATTAATAATTTCCTCATTTACGAATAAAGTCCAAATAAATTTTATTAAGTAATTAAGAACTAAAAAAGAAACGAATAAATTCGAATTTTCACTTAATTAATGATTTCTCACAAAATAACTAAATTAAGATTTTTTTTCACATAATTAATAATTTTATATAAATTTTATTTTTCACATAATTAAGAGTTTTACACAAAATAAATCACACACATATAAATTATTAATTATGTGAAAAATTAAATATTTTAATATGTCAATTGATTTATTTTATATAAATTGATTTATTTTGTGTAAAATTCTTAATTACGTGAAAAATAAGATTTATATGAAATTATTAATTATGTGAAGAAAGTCTTAATTTATTTATTTTGTGAGAAACATTAATTAAGTGAAAATTCGAGTTTATTCGTTTCTTGTTTAGTTTTTAATTATTTAATAAATTGATTTTATTTTTAATTGTAAATGAGAAAATTATTAATTTTGTGAAAATGTCAATTAATTTTTTTTTTCATTTCAGCCTCACATTCTAGAACGGTTATTTCTTTATACCTTCTAGAATGTACTTTAGGGCCGGGACGCCACTGGGAAAGGCGTCCCGCTCACATTCTAGAACGGTTTTCTTTCCTACCTTCTAGAATGTGAGCGGGACGCCTTTCCCAATAGCATCCCGCCCTACTTTTTCAATATTTTTTTTAGTACTATTTTATCAATTTTGAATAAAAAAATATATTATTTATTTAATAAACCCCAAATTTCTCACTATTATTCTCTTTAATCCCACAAAACAATTTTTTTTTTTTTTCAGAAAATGGTCATTAACCTACCAATATTGCTTCTCATATTTGGTTTTTTGGAAAGTTTTGAAGCTGAGATATTAGAACTTTGGCATGTTAACGAATGCCCTAGTTTTCTATTATTTGCGTGTGTGCAGTTCAATTGATTTTTGTGGTGCACTGCATACTATTTAGGGAAAAAGATTGTAACCATCCTGTACTATACGCGTTTTTTGGGTTTACATCCTAATATTTTTTTTTTTGTAATTTAATGCATCCTGTACTTCACAAAATTTTGAAAGTGCATCCTCCGACCAGCCAACTCGTCCTAACTCGCCGAAACTCACCTAGTCTCGCGAGTGAGGTTGCATATTTTTAAACGCTTATACTTTAGGTGAGTTCCGACGAATTAATTATTTATTTAAAACTAGTTCCGACATATTTTATTAAATATTTTATTAAATATGCAAACTCACCGAATTTATTATTGAATAAATAATAAATTTTATTTTATTTAATAAAACTAGTCCGGTAAACGTTAGGATGAAATATGGTTTGCATATTTATTTGATAAATTCTAGTTTTTATTTAATAAAACTAGTTTTTTTTTAAATTTTGTATAGTACAAGATGCACTTTCAAAATTTTGTATAGTACAAGATACATTAAATTACAAAAAAAACGTTAGAATGCAAACCCAAAAAACGTATATAGTACAGGATGCATATGATTTTTTGCCCTACTATTTATTGCCCTCGTTTGGAAATCTTTGTTGAATGTACTAACAATTGCATTGCTTATTATATTTCTTGTTGCTTTATTGTCTATTGTTATAATAAAAATAGTATTTGTGCTTGGACAGTTTAGTTGCTTATGTTGGTAGTTTCTTTTGAGGCATGAATATCAATAGAGTTTAATTGGAAGGGTTTATTGTGTGGATTGTTTGGTTAATGTTGCTTATAATAATTCCACTATTTTTTTTGCAATGTTAATTTATTTGTTTTATTAAATACCTTTGCGCTTTCTATGTATGTTAGACTGTAATGCTATTTATAAGAATATACACTCGTTATAACTTTGAGGTGTGAATATGACCATTGAGTTTGTTGAGTAGATGTAGAATGCATTGATTATTATAGAAATACATTCTACTAAGGCTTTTGTATATTGGTTTTTATAACATTTTAAATTTTAAATTATATATTTATATTGCTATCTTGGCCAGTGCGTACTGCTAATTTGGAATATAATAAGTAAATGTGCTTCTTATATTGTTGTTTATTTATTATATTTTTTTTTATAATGGTTAGTGTTATTGATATTGTTTTTTTATCAAAAGGTGCTCGTAATCTAGACAAAAATCAAAATTTTCTTAATATTTGCAGTTTGTTGATTTAACTTTAGTTTTATTTATTCTAAATTTACAATAAAGCACTTCTTTGTTGATATGTGCAGATGTTTGCAAGAGAAAAGGTACACCACTACACACGACGTATAATAAAGACAACGAATGGCCAACGGTGGAAGTATGAGTGGTGAGAAGAAACATTGGACTGCTGATGTAAATATGGGTGGTGATGCTATTGTTTTGTAGTTTTTAGTGGTGTTGAAAAATATGAAAGTGGGTTCATGGTTTGTTATTATTGGAATTCAATTTGAATATAAGAATTAAGGGGATTTTAGTTTGAAATTTAAATGAAAATAACGAGAAACTATGAAATTACGACTAACTATGAAAGGAAATGCAATTATTTTGTATGCCTCATGCGTTTGCCCAATGGAAATTGCAAGCCATAATGAAAATAGGCAATAAAGATCAAGGAAACAATAAGGTACAAGCATGAAAGCCTAAGGTACTACTATGCATGCATGATCATGAAATTTCAAAAATGCAAATTAACAAAAATCGAAAATCAATGGAAAGAGTAATAAAAGTTGACGAGAAAGTTAAAAACTTTACGAGAATTAACTAGAAATAAAGAGTAGATTTAGGATTTAACGAAAAATCATGCATGAAAATAAAAACCAAAATAAAGCATGATAAATACTCAAAATAAAAACAATCAAGGTCTTGATCTATGATCTTGGTGTGCCACTCACCTAGATTCCATAGCCAATTCACAAAATCTAACAATTAATCTAAGAGTTAAGGCAAAATTCATAAATTGAAGAACAAGCATAAAATTGAAGAACAAAGAAGGAAATAAATGGAAACTTACTTGAATTAATAAAGGAAAACAAAACCTTGAATTAAATTGCAAACCAAAATAAAATCCAAATGATGTCTTAAGTTCTTCTTAAGCTTACAAACCCAAGTAAAAGTTTGAAATTAATATCTAAGAACTAGAGAGAAAATAAATCCAAACTCATGCAAGATTTGGGAGAATGAGTGATATTTTACAAAATAAGAGTTGGGTTCTATTTGTACTAGGTTTAATTGGGGTTAAATGGGTCAAATTAGCCTTAAAGGCTTGATTTTCCTAGGTTTGACAAAGGTTTATCCGGATTGGCATATTGGCTTGAGGTTTGGCGCTGGCATAGGCTAGCATGCAGGTTGGCGTGCGCTGGGCGCTGCCAAGGGGCTAACGTGGGTTTTGGCTTGCAGGTTGGCAAGCGTCAGGCGCTGCTGCTTGGCGTGGCGTTAGATTTGGCGTGCGCCAGGCGCTGCAGCTTGGCGTGGCGTCAGATTTGACATGCGCAGGCGCTTTTGCTTGGCGTGGCGTCAGATTTGGCGTGCGCCAGGCACTGCTGCTTGGCGTGGCGTCAGATTTGGCGTGCGCCAAGGGGCCTGGCGGGAGATTTTTCTTCTCCTGGCACGCCTTGGCTAGCATTCCAAGATGTTTGGCTATTTTTTAAGCTTGCTCTTGACACCAATTTGGGCACGGCTTGGCTTGAACTTTGGTTCTCAATGCCTTTACCTATGAAAATAAGATTTTGAACATAAAAACCCAAGAATTTCACCAAACCTCAAATTAATTGAAGCCATTTAACCAAATTAAATATAAAATCGTATAGAAACACGAAAACAACAAATTGAGAAACACAAACGAATGACCTAACAAAACTTGACTCAAAACTACTAAAAATCCATAAAATCCTAATTAAAAACACGAGAAAAATACCACAATTACATACAAAACAACCACCCCACACTTATCGGTTTGTTTGTCCTCGAACAATGAAAACAACCGAGAATGTACATGCAATGAACATTATGCGAAAAGAAAATTCCTTGTACTTATCCTAATTAATATGATGAAAGTATCAATATAAACTCTTTATCGCCAAGCATTGCTCGTATTACTCTTTCTCAAATGAAAACCAAATCGATGACTTCCTCTCAAATGGAATCTTTGAGGGTGTTTACTCAATTCACTCAATTGTTTGCTTATATGGGACGTGTATACACTCAAGTCCACCTTGTCAAGATTTCACAAACCAAAATTCAAAATTACCCATTGTACATGACCAAACAAGAATTGAAAGAGGTCTTTATTTTGGGTTGTAATGTTGGCTCTTTGGTAAGGCATGGAATATTTGGGTATAGTGGCTAACACATGATCAAACGTGATCGATAACACACGAAACCCTAATTTCTAGAACCTGGAGATTATGATTGCTTCACCCTTCCCAAATAACCAAACTTTCATTCGAAACCCTTTCGTTCGTACACACTCTTTCTTGACTTTTATTTTACAACACTTAGAAGCTTTTATTTTTACTAAACTTAGCCCTTTGAATTAGGCTTTTCGCTTGAGCGCACGCTTTATCACTTTTCTTAATTTGTGTTGGAGTTTATTTTTATTGTTCTCTTCTTTTTATAATTTTTGTATATATGAGTAGCTCAAAACCTGAAACCCAAAATTGATTTCCCACACATTTCTCGTCAACTAATCATACACTCTCACCTCATAATTTATGAAGATATAAAAGCTAAATCGAGCTCGTCTAATAAGAAACGGGGCATAAGCTCAAGGGGGCTTATTTGGGAAATTTAAATAGCTTATATATTTGGATATGGCCGGAATAAGGCTGATATATGTGCATCGAGGTCATTTCCAAATTCAATCATGTTCGGGCAAATTCAAGCCTCCTCAATGTAATTTCCATAAAAATGCAAGCAAAACTAATAATTCACACAAGGCTACTCACTAGTGTGCACCGGTTTTTGGAACAAAAACAAAAGAGCTTTTAAAACGTCGCAGTCTTTTCACGAGTGAATGTTGACTATATATATATATATAGGCAGTTTTTGGACGAAACAAAAAAATTTAACTCCTTACACAAGGGGGCATATACATGTAAAAACCCGACAAGTAAACTATTCAAACTTCCAAGCATATGGTGATTGCTTAACCATGTCATAAAGACACAAAAGATACAAAAATGACTCAACCAAATAAGCAATTAGTAAGCGTCACTTCGACAAGAATGCGTCTCTTTGCCAAGGCTCGAGTTAAGAAAGACAAATCTTGCTTTGTGACACACGGACCCTAACCACTTACCCACCCCACACTTAGACCATGCAATGCCCTTATTGCATTTTAATGAAAATCAAGTAAAAGGAGGGTGAGATAGAAGCTTCCTTGACCGAGCGAGTTTGGGTCGAGTTCAGTGGGGTGCACTTAAGCATCACGTAATACGAAAAAACAACCGAGCATGGATTATTTCTCTCAGCTCCACGAACGCGACCAATCTTATTAATTCGGCCAATGTTGAAGTCGGTAAACAAAACACTATAAAGAAAATTACACGAAATAAAAAACACAAGAAAATATGCACATAAATCCAAACAAAACAAAACTAAGGACTTCAAGAACCAAAAGACAACAACTAATTTTTTTTTAGCTTTTCAAATATTTTTGGATTTTTGTATAATAAGAAAGTAAGAGAGAAAAAAATGTAAAAATAAAAGAAATAATCAAAAAGAACATGGGTTGCCTCCCAAGAAGCGCTTGTTTAACGTCATTAGCTTGACAGACTCCCTTATTGGTTATGTGGAGGTTGAGATGGGAGGATCCACCAAAGCAAAAACCTCCTTGTCGGGTGGATCCAATATTTCAAACGTTCCTAGGCCTTGCCCAGCTCAAATGGCACTCGGCGAGAAGCAACCGTTCCAAAGGTCATCTTGGCTCGATCTTCAGGTGAAATTGGGATTTGATAGTAACCCGACCATTCCGCTAAGCAACAATAGGAAAGATGGTCGTCCAACTTATCCAACATTTTCAATCTCTCGGCTTTCACTATTTCCTGAAGATCTTGACTCGAACGCCTTTGGAGAACTCAAGAGGGTTCGACATCATCCTTCTAAACAATTTCACGCTTTCAAGTTGAAGGGCTAATTCGCATAGTATCCTCAAGACTCAAACCAATGGCACCCTCACGAGCTTTAAGCACCTCAGTCAACCCTTCCTCCTCGTCATGGATTTGTTGCGTCCTTTCCTTATGGATACGAGCATTTTCATATCAACCGTTATGAGACTCGTCTAACTCGTCAACTCACAACATTCTCTCTAGCCCGACCTCTTTTAAATCCATATTCGCGACTTCTATCACCGAAGAAGCTTCATGCTCAAACTCAACCGGTTTGCTCTTCTCTTCTTCCAAATAGTCATTCTTGAGGTGAGATGGGAGAGGCTTGAGCTCGTGATTGTGCCTCCTCTTGACCTCATTGGGAATTAATTCGAGCAATTCAATGATCTCCTTAAGATAAACGTCAGGTTTTTAAACGGGTTTCAATTCTAACCCTTCATCCACAATGTCCACCTCCCCCCTCTAAAATGTCGTCGTTGCCCTCAACGACACATACACACTCCTTCCTACACAATCCTTTGTCACATTGAAGCACAATTGAATCATTGCTATGAACAAGGTTCTCATTTCCTGCACAACGACCTTCAACGCAAACTCTCGGGACAAACTCCTCCTCATTCCTCCCTTTCTCCATATAAACTTGGTCATCCAATTTTTGAATAACATCAATATGTAAGCAATCCACATAGAAGGCGCTTGATGGAATCGATGACAAGTTAGCCATAGAAAACGTTACCGTTTCACCCGCTACGGACAAAGTAAGACCTTTCTTCCCAATGTTTATCAAACATTGAGTTGTAGCCATGAATGGGCTGGCTAGCAAGATAGTGTGTTCGGCGCCATGATCCTTCACCATGACAACATCCAATACCACGAAGTCGACCAGAACCACGATCCCTCCAACTTGTACAAGGACATCATTAATCATCCCTTTTGGGTGTCTAATTGACCGATCGGCCAATTCAAAGAAAATACGTGTTTCTTATAAGGGAGGAAGCTCTAATTGTTCGTATATTGAAAATGGCATCAAATTAATACCCGAACCGAATTCAAACATACTCGTAGTGACTTTACCATTCCCATGTGTGATATTAATGCAAAACGACGGGATCCGCCTTCTTAGGAGCCAAGAGAGAAGGGTCACAAACTACACTTGCCTCCTTGGATAGAAAAACTCTCTCATTCGTAGCGCTCACAAGAGGTTTGGAGGAGAGCTCCTTAAAGAATTTGGAATAAGCGGGCATATCCCGGATGGCGTATAACAAGGGAAGCGTGATGTTTACATTGGACAATAGATCATATAGCCTTTTGAATTGTCCAACTTTCTTAGCATTTTGTAGCCGGGACGGATAGGGCATAGAGTCCTTAGACGTTGGTGGCTTGTAGGCAGTTGAAGACTTATGAAGGCAGTCAGGAAGTTCTTTTGTCAATATGGGACCCACGGGATAGAATCGGGAGTGATAAGAGCATTAGGAATGGAAATCAACTCCTCCTCGGATGATGGGGCAACCTTATTATCAACCACCCTACAACTTCGAAGGTTCGTGACCGCATGAGCTTGTGACGGTTGGTTTGGCAATTTGCCTTTCTCATTAGCTTGCTTCAACATATTCACATCACTTGCTAACTGACCCACTTTAGTGTTTATCCCATTCGTCGTCCCATGTATGAATGGAGTTGGAAAGAATACCCATAAACCACGACAATGCTTTATCTTAAAGAGCATACAAGAAACAACGAAGTTTAAGATACTCTAAGCTCATCATATTTGGGCGGTGGAAACTCGAGACATGCCATAAAAATTGTCAGATGAATTGGAGAGGATCCTCCTTAGAAAACCAATGAAAGATTGGGAGTTGGGCAAAATTAAGCGATTGGATATCGATAGCCATAACCTCGATAGGAAGGGATACACAAGACGAAATAGTCGCCCCCACAAAGGCTTTGCTAACCTCTTTCATAGCAAGGAAGGGAGGGGCATTTTGGGCATTAGTGCTCATACCCCCAAACAAAGAATACGGATCGGGAGTGTCCTCATGAAAAATATTATCGACACCTTCATAACTTGGACCACCACCATTATCGTTAAGATATCCACTCAGAGCATGAGTGAAATTATAAGCAGGAGGAACTCCATACGGGCCGGGATTCGGATTTTGCATGTTTGGAAAATGATTAGGAGAACCATAATCCCCATACGGACCATTCGGATTCATAAAGACTCTATACCCAACATGGTTTGCACCATGCCCTCCCATGTTGGGTTGACCGTTGACGTTTCCACCATTTGCAACATAGTTTGCACCATGCCCTCCCATGTTGCCAAAACCGGTACCAATCATTACATTCCCAGCATGGCTTGCACCATGCCGTCCCATGTTAGGAATGTAACCCATATTGCCATGAGTATTGGAAATTGAAGCATTAGAAGGGTTAGGAAAGGGTGCGGTACCTTGGTGTAGGCCCATGGCGTGTCCGTAAGTGGTAAAACCACTCCCTTAATTTCCGAAAGCTTGGTCGTGAGGGCTTGATGGTTTAGAATTTGAAGGCCCGACCTTGTCTATCGGGGAGGGTGGTCCTCCATGAAACATGGGCTCGGGATCAATAGATCTTTGAGGAGCACGGGCCCATGGAGACTCCTCGTTGGGATTGAGAAACTGTCCGGTGTTTGGAAAATTATGTTCCATGTCATGAGTAGTAATCAAGGGACGTCGTAAATGCCTTAGTCGGTAGGGGTTCGAAATGTAAGGAGCCAAATTGTTCCCAAGGGTTCGACGACCTTGCATACACTGAATGAAAATGCCAAATACAAGAGAAAGATAGAAACACAAAGAAACTACAAGCAAATCAAAAACCTTAACCAAGCCGAGTCGCAATGGCACCATTTTGTTTTTTAGTTTTTATTGGTGTTGAAAATATGAAAGTGGGTTCATAGCTTGATATTATCGTAATTCAATTCGAATGTAAGAATCAAGGGGTTTTTAGCTTGAAATTTAAATGAAAATAATGAGAAACTATGAAACTAAGACTAACTATGAAAGGAAATGCAAGTATTTCGTATGCCTCGTGCGTTTGCCCAATGGAAATTGCAAGCAATAATGCAAATAAGCAATAAAAATCAAGGAAACAACAAGGTACAAGCATGAGAGCCTAAGGTACTACTATGCATGCATGATCATGAATTTTCATAAATACAAATTAAGAAAAATCAAAATCATCAATGGAAAGAGCAATAAAAGTTGACCTGAAAGCTAAAAGCTTTACAAGAAATAACTAGAAACGAAGAGTAGATCTAAAATCATGCATGAAAATAAAAACCAAAATAAAGCATATGAAATACTCAAAATAAAAACGATCAAGGACACGATCTATGATCTTGGTGTGTCACTCACCTAGATTCCATAGCCAATTCACAAGATCTAACAACTAATCTAAGAGATAGGCCAAAACTCATAAATTAAAGAACAAGCATGAAACTGAAGAATAATGAAGGAAATAAATGAAAACTTACTTGAATTAATAAATAAAAACAAAAGCTTGAATGAAATTTCAATCCAAAATAAAATCTAAGTGATGTCTTGAATTCATCTTGAGCTTACAAACTCAAGGAAAAACTTGATATTAAAATCTAAGAACTAGAGAGAGAAAATAAATTCAAACTCATGCAAGAGTTGGGAGAATGAGTGATATTTAACAAAATGAGGGTTGGGTTCTATTTATACTAGGTTTAAATGGGGTTAAATTGGTCAAATTAGTCTTAAAGGCTTGATATTCCTAGGTTTGACCAAGATTTGACCCGGATTGGCACCTTGGCTTGAGGTTTGGCATTGGATTTGGCGCTCGCATAGGCTGGCATGCAGGTTGGCTTGCGCTGGGCGCTACCAAGGGGCTGGCGCGGGTTTTGGCTTACAGGTTGGCGAGCGCCAGGTGCTGCTGCTTGGCGTGGCGTCAGATTTAGTGTGCGCCCGGCACTGTTGCTTGGTGTGGCGTCAGATTTGGCGTGCGCCAGGCGCTGCTGCTTGGCGTGGTGTCAGATTTAGCGTGTGCCAAGGGGCCTGGCGCGAGATTTGGCTTTGCCTGGCACGCCTTGGCTAGCATTCTAGAAGGTTTGGCCATTTTTGAAGCTTGCTCTTGGCACCGATTTTGGCACGCTTTGGCACGGCTTGGCTTGAACTTTGGTCCTCAATGCCTTTACCTATTAAAATAGGATTTTGAACATAAAACCCAAGAATTTCACCAAACTTTAAATTAACTGAAGCCATTTAACCAAATTAAATATAAAATCATATAGAAACACGAAAAACAACAAAATGYGAAAARAAARGAATAACRTAACAAAYCTTGACTCAAAACRACTAAAAACAACATAAAATTCTAATTAAAAGCATAAAAAAAAAAAAAAAAAAAAAACATCACAAATACATGCAAAATAGTTATTGCGGATGATGACCTTGCCAATCCTCAGGTCACAGGGTGTAACTTATAACATCAAAAACTCAATAGTGGGTTATGGGAGTACAGTTGGGAATAATGAAAATATAAAGATAATGTCGTAGAAAAAAATCGGAGGATATTGATGAAGTATCCAAGGATGATTACCGAGCGATGGTTAGTGAAAACAATGATGATGCAAAAGGGGCTTACGATGATTACCCAAGTTTGAACAATAGAGCATGCCATCAAATCCTGGTAAATTCTATAAGTCGGATTAACCCTGCCTAAAAGATGAAAGTTCCACGAAAGATGGCATATTGGGTTGTGGAAAATTTTGACGCAATAAGTTGTTGTTAGAGTAGAGTGCCCGACGTTCCAATTAGATTGGATTTCATTCGACTTGTATAATGATTGGAATTATATTAATAAAGGCAACTTTCTTTATCTTATGTTTTTGCTTTTATTATAATTGCACGTATGATAAAGTCCTTAGACCAAATTAAACTATGGGATATGGTTGCGGATACGATGGCAATCATGGAACATGTCTCTATGGTTTCGGTCTTAAACTTGTTCCAAGTCAATGGGCTTTTCGAGATAGAACATTGAATTCCGTTAAGACTTGCGCATATGATGCATGCTTGTAAGACAAGGATGTTGCATTCCATTAACATCAGCGTTGTAACGCGAGTGCATATATGTCGATGCTTGTTGGAGAACAAGTTCATTGAACATGACCCGATGGAAATTCTTAACTGGAAGATTTGTCTGTCGAATAAGAATTTCCATATTGCAATAGTACATGATTAGTCCTTGACTTGAGGTACGATGGTAGCCTTGTGCACATTGTGCAATACTTAGATTTATCTTTTGATTGCCTGACAATTGTAAAAGGGGTATTTTGGGTATTGTATCGATGTGCATGGAGGTTTGGCTGTAGCCAACATAGAATTCGACACTTGTCTATGGACAAGAGAGTATCCTGTGGATTTTAATAGTTTGTGATTCAAAGACCTTGGCCAGGGTACGATGAATATTGATTCATAAATGAATTACTTAAACTTGAAATGAAATCACAGTTATTAAATCAATTGGGTTTTGACTTATAAATCCATGCCAAAGATTTAATCGGGAAACTAGTTGTCGAAAGGATCGTACATGTATGGACTTGCAATTGAAATAGGTTTACTCGCTATTTCACTTAACACTGGGTAATCATGCTACTTGCTAGATGTTGTCATGATTTGTAGGTTCTTGAAATTAAAGAGTTAATTTCAAGAGAATTAATTAATTAGATTGATTAATATAATAAATTGTCATTTATAAACTTATAAAAGTTATAAGCCTACTGCTAGTGTTAGTCGTGAACCTAAAAGGGTCACACATAATTTTGATTGTTGACATTTTAAGATTGATAACTCCAATGATTGGAATAATTAATTAATTTAGATTAATTGAATAAGATTTTATTTTAATTCAATTGTTGGATTAAATATTTAATTATATATTTGATTATGTAATTAAATATAATTTAATTAGAAATCTCAATTAAAGGAATATATTAAATTAGTAAATTGGATTGATTAATTTAAATTCATGGGATTAATTAATTAATTGAATTAATTAATTAGTTGAATTCAAGATCCAAGTCCATGTAATTTTCTAGTAGGCCCTAATTGTAGAAGCCCACTAGAATGATTGAAAACTTCAAATATAATATATATATATTATATATATATATATATATATATATATATATATATATATATATATATATATATATATTTATATTTATATTAATTAGTTAATTAAGGTTAGACCTAATCTTAACCTAACTAATATATATATATATATATATATATATATATATATATATATATATATATATATATATAGTTAGAAGAGGCAGCCGCATTCCTCCTGTTCATTAAAAAAAACAAAACAAAAGTTTTGTACTTTTTGGCAAACAGGAAGCATCTTTCGAAAAGAAAATAAAAAAAAAAGGGTTTCAGAGTTCCTTTTGAAAAGGGATGCAGAGGCCGAAAAACTATAGATGAAAACAAATAAAAAGGATTTTGAAATACTTTTTCGAAAAGGCTACTCACCCGAAGAACAAAATTAATACCTTTTATATTTTTATTTGAGTCTTCAATTTGTAGATGAAAATTAATTAATAATTTTTCATCCACAATAATTAATCTTCAATCAATTGTTGATTGTTGGATTAATAGTTTATTCCTTTAATCAATTTTAAAACGGAACGATTCTACTAGCGAAGAATTTTTTCCGGTGTCGCAATCAAAAGGTGGACTCAATTAGAGGGGATATGCTTGGATCCCTACGGCGAGAAGTTTCGGTGTTAGCCACATAGCCGGGAATTGATTCCCTCTCAATCGTCGCTTGAAGAAATTAATCGAGAGGTATTAATTTATTTATTTTATAAGAATCAAAATTTGTATTCGATACATAATAATGAAAAATGACGATCGTTAAAATCGCTAACGAAATCTACGGGGTTTAGTATATATATTTGATATATATATTTGTTTTATTTAATTAAAAAATTTAAAATCCGCTGCGTAAGCCCCGTACGATTATAGCGAATCCAACAGTTGTGAGCTCAAGTTGAAGAATGGGAGGTTTGTGCATATAGAAGCACAAAATGCAGTAGTTGTTAATTGGTGACTAGTATTTTTTTATTTTTATTTTTTGCTAAGATAAGAACCTACAGTTTTTAATAAACTTCCTTGTGCGTATTAACAATGGATATGTGTTCTGGTTCTGAACCATGGTAATTATATATAGTGCACTGCMACCTTTTGAATTTATAGTTTACTACTGTATAATATATTGCTAAGTATATCTGATATTGCTAATTACGATGAATTGTATTGCTTGGTGATAGATTGAGTAATACTATTAACTTGCATATTTCTTTTTTGTGTATAGTTCATTTCATCATAATCTTTATATATATTAAAAGAGAGGTCTGGAAAGAGAAAAGAATATGAGTAGAATGCCACGTAAATGCCACGTAGGATTTTCTTTTTAGTTATGTGGGAATTTCTTAACATAATTATGATGGATACCTTATTTAACTAATTATGATTAGGTTTCTTTTTTTAATTGAAAATCCACTTAAGATTAGTTTCCTCTTTTAATTATGTAGGAATCTTCTTAACATAATTAAGATAGATACTCTAATTAATATTAAAAATAATAAGAATTAATATTATGTGTGTGTGTGTATATATATATATATATATATATATAGGGTTGGGTTCCGGTGAGAATGGGTCCGTAGGTGATAAATGAGAATGAATCTTAGCCATTATAATTAATCTAATCTAATGGGTCTAATATAATCACACGAATTAAAAAAAACTATCAATATAACCCCCAAATCTTCATCTTCTTCGATTGATTAGCAGGACAGGAACTCATCTTACTTTCTCAAAAAAAAAATCTGCTCGGTTTTGTCTGGGGGAAAAAGTTTGATTTTCTTCAAACACGCATGTTCGATTTTCATCAAACTACTATAATTAGCTGATTTTGGAGGCACGATCCTATTCAATTTCAGGGGGAATCGAAAATAAAATTGCCTATGGATTTTGAACACAAGTTCTACTTCGATTTCATTGGGTTTCTACGAGTTTCAAAAATCTGAGCCCCCTTACTCGTTGGATTTGGTTCTATTTAGAGGGTCCTGCTCTATTTTTTTTTTCTTCTATTTTTTACGATTTGATTTTGATTTCACCCTTCGATTTTGGACGAATCAGTTAATATTTCTTTTTAAATCAGGTCAACTCATCTGATTTTTAGATCTTTGAGTTTTGGAGTCTGTTTTCAATTTTTATATTTTTAATTTAGGTTTGAAGGTCAGTCATGAAACTTGATGCTTTCAGTTCATTACTGATGTACAACTCTTCAATATTATGCACAAGATGATTATTGATTTACAAATCTTGAAAAGTTATGTGCGTGTTTACGTCTGATAGCGTTATAGATTATGGAAGTGTGATTTGGTTTGTGCACAAGTAAGTGTCGGCATGTGCACAGTAATGTGTTCACTTTTGCACGATCGTACAGTAGCTATGGTATTTTGCACATGTTATGATTAAAAATTTCTGCGCGTGTTATCGTATGATATTGTTGTAGTTTACGCAAGTGTGATGTGGTTTGTGCACAAGTAAGTATTAGTATGTGCACAGTAATATTTTTACTTATGCACGATCGTAAAGTAGCTATGGTATTTTGCACATGTTATTATTAAAAATTTCTGCATGTATTATCGTCTGATATTGTTGTATTTGATGCAAGTGTGATATGGTTTGTGCACAAGTAAGTGTCAGAATGTGCACAGTAATGTTTTTACTTATGCACGATCGTAAAGTAGCTATGGTATTTTGCACATGTTATTATTAAAAATTTATGCGCGTGTTATCGTCTGAAATTGTTGTAGTTGATGCAAGTGTGATGTGGTTTGTGCACAAGTAAGTGTCAGTATGAGCACAGTAATGTGTTCACTTGTGCACGATCGTACAGTAGCTATGGTGTTTTGCACATGTTATGATAAAAAATTTATATGCGTGTTGTCGTCCGATGTCGTTGTTGATGATGCAAGTGTGATGTGGTTTGTGCACTAGTAAGCGTCACTATGTGCAGAGTAATGTGTTAACTTGTGCACGATCGTACAGTAGCTATGGTGTTTTGCACAGGTTATGATCAAAAATTTATGTGCGTGTTATCGTCTGATATTGTTGTAGTTGATGCAAGTGTGATGTGGTTTGTGCACAAGTAAGTGTTGGTATGTGCACAGTAATGTGTTCACTTGTGCACGATCGTACAGTAGCTATGGTGATTTGCTTATGATGAGTTGCATGTATTTGAGTAGGGAAATTCATATATTTTTATGTTTGAAAATATTGGTACTTTATAAATTATTACACCATTATTTTTGAGTTATGCATAATATTGTCATCGTATATGTACAATAGTGAAATTGAAAATGCACAACGGTGAAGCTAAAACCATGTACGTGACTAGATTGATTTACCAATGATTGATTGAACTAGGTAGAACTATACAAGTTTAATATTTGTCTTAGTCTAAAATTTTCTTTTTCTTTTGCTCAATATAGTTAATTATTATATTCTTTTCAATATCTTATTTTGTATTAATTCACATATGGAAATTTGCAGGCATGAGATTTTAGAACAAAAAGGAGCAAGATTAGAAGAATAATGAAGATTCGGAATATAAAGACTGAGTTGATAATATTGAGTGTTTTAATAGCTTTCACTTTGATATTCTTTTGTCTAGATTGTAAGGTCACATTATAAGGTGTTCAATTGTTGAATTCTCATTCTCTACATTTACTTTACTTTATTTGGTCTATGAACAAAGGCCTTCATTTTTATGAAATATTTTCATTGACCATTTGAAAGCTTTTCTGATTATCTCAACAAGGTCAACCTCTAAGTTTTGTTGTTGGTATATTTTCCTTTATTCTGGAAGTTTCTGCAATACTAGTTCGAGAGGATGCACAATAGTGATATTAAATGTGCACAATAGTACAATTGGACCTGCACCTGTGCCAAGTTTCTATTATCAATTTGGAAAAAGTAACACTTGCCTTTAACATCAACATAGTCATTAAGATTCAAATAAAAACATTGCAATATCAATTTTGCTATATTTTGATTTTTTATTGTGCAGAGGAAAAAAATTATCTTCACATGAAATTGTAGCAGACATACAATTCATGCTAGACAGTGAAATTAATAAAATAAACCATGTAAGAGAGAAGAAAAAATCACGTAGAATTACTTTTATTTTTATCATTATAACTTAATATAATTGGGATAGATGCCCTAATTAATATTAAAAATAACAAGATAACATATATAATCACTTTTATGTTATTTTTTTTTTTTATTGTGAGGTTTTTTTATTTATTTTTATGTTTTTCTTTTTAGTGTGAGTCCAATAATATCAAATTTGTAACTTTTTCTAAGATCCAAGATCCAAGTCCATGTAATTTTCTAGTAGGCCCTAATTGTAGAAGCCCACTAGAATGATTGAAGACTTCAAAATATAAATATATATATATATTATATATATATATATATATATATATATATATATATATATATATATATATATATATATTTATATTTATATTAATTAGTTAATTAAGGTTAGACCTAATCTTAACCTAACTAATATAATATAATATATATATATATATATATATATATATATATATATATATATATATTATATATATAAGTTAGAAGAGGCAGCCGCATTCCTCCTGTTCATTAAAAAAAAAAAAAAAGTTTTCAGAGTTCCTTTTGAAAGGGGATGCAGAGGCCGAAAAACTATAGATGAAAACAAATAAAAAGGATTTTGAAATACTTTTTCGAAAAGGCTACTCACCCGAAGAACAAAATTAATACCTTTTATATTTTTATTTGAGTCTTCAATTTGTAGATGAAAATTAATTAATAATTTTTCATCCACAATAAT
>BMAC01000163.1:297811-317953 GCA_014905375.1 Phtheirospermum japonicum
ATTATTGTGGATGAAAAATTATTAATTAATTTTCATCTACAAATTGAAGACTCAAATAAAAATATAAAAGGTATTAATTTTGTTCTTCGGGTGAGTAGCCTTTTCGAAAAAGTATTTCAAAATCCTTTTTATTTGTTTTCATCTATAGTTTTTCGGCCTCTGCATCCCTTTTCAAAAGGAACTCTGAAAACTTTTTTTTTTTTTTTAATGAACAGGAGGAATGCCGGCTGCCTCTTCTAACTTATATATATAATATATATATATATATATATATATATAATATATATAATATATATATATTATATTATATTAGTTAGGTTAAGATTAGGTCTAACCTTAATTAACTAATTAATATAAATATAATTATATATATATATATATATATATATATATATATATATATATATATATATATATATATATTATATTTTAATTTGAATTGATCTCATAATGTTCAATATTGATGATGATTTAATTTTTTTTCTTTACTTAAAAAGCCACATATGATTAGTTTCTTTTTTTAGTTATGTGGGAATTTCTTAACATAATTATGATGGATACCTTATTAACTAATTATGATTAGGTTTCTTTTTTTAATTGAAAATCCATTTAAGATTAGTTTCTTCTTTTAATTATGTAGGAATCTTCTTAACATAATTAAGATAGATACTCTAATTAACATTAAAAATAATAAGAATTAATATTATGTGTATATATATATATATAATCACTTATATGTTATTTTGATTTATTTTACGTTTTTTTATTTTTTTTTTCATTTCAAGTCCAACAATATCAAATCAAAATTGTCACCTTTTCTCAAAAATAATTTGATCACTTTATTTAGTTAAATTATGCAAAAATACAAAATATAATATAATTTGATATTATTTTTATTGACTATCAACATGTTGTTTATAAAATATGATTATGATTCAACAATCTTTTGTTTGAATTGATCTCATAAAATAATGTATTTTGTTATTATCTCATAAACCACGTAAACAATACAAGTGCAAACCCACACTAAGTGGAATGAACACTATGACATCAACTACAATATATTTGGAAAATATCAACTAATTCCAAAACAAAAAAGGGGGAGGCCGCCTTTAAAAGCAAATGTTGATAAACAGAGTAATATTGAAAGCATTAATGTCATACTTAATTTCGATTTAAGTTCACGATCGAATTTATTTTGCTAGGTATGCATTTATATTTTACATAGCTATTAATAGCTTCATAATCATTGTAATATTTATATTTTATTAATACTTATACTATCATTTGCTCATTGTGCAGAGGAAAAAGATTATCTTCACATAAAATTGTAGCAGGCATAAAATTCATGCTAGATAGTGAAATTAATAAAATAAACCATGTAAGAGAGAAGAAAAAGTCACGTAGAATTACTTTTATTTTTATCATTATAACTTAATATAATTGGGATAGATGCCCTAATTAATATTAAAAATAACAAGATCACATATATATTATCACTTTTATGTTATTTTGTTTTTTATTGTGAGGTTTTTTTTATTTAATTTTATGTTTTTCTTTTTAATGTGAGTCCAATAATATCAAATTTGTAACTTTTTCTAAAAATTAATTTGACCACTTTTCAAAATTAAATTATATAAAAATGGCAACATAATTCACTATTTATTTTATTGCCCTATCAACACGTTATCTATCAAATATTATTATGATTCAATACTTTTTATTTGAATTGATCTCATAAATAATATTTAATAATAATGATGATTTACTTTTTTCTTAATTATATATAAGTTTTCTTAACATAATTAGGATGGATATCCTTATTAATATTAAAAAAATATCATTTGAATGTATATTCATATATACACACACACACACACACATATATATATATATATATATATATATATATATATATATATATATGTATGTATATATTATTTGTATTTTATTGTGAGTCCAACAATATCAAATTTGTCACTTTTTCTCAAAAATAATTTTACCACTTTTTTAATTAAAATATGCAAAATTGCACAATGCAATACAATGTAGTATTTATTTTATTGGCTATCAACATGTTATTTATCAAATATTTATTATGATTCAATACTTTTGATTTGAATTGATTTCTTAAAATAATGTATTTTGTTACTATCTCAGTAATCTTGCCAAACAATAGAAGTGCGAAACCAACATCGAGTGGTATGAACACTGCGGCATCCACTATAATAGATTCGGAAAAAAAAATCAGCTAATTCTTGATTAGTTGTTGGTGATATTGATCCACAAAGTGTCACCATAGAACTGCAGTAGAAAAGAGATCTGATCATTTGAAACGTATCAACGAGTTGTATCCTTCGTACGTTGCTCTACACTATCCATTACTATTTACATGTGGTGAAGACAACCACAGGGAAGACATATTTTTCTAAACCTCAAAAATCTAAAGGAAAGGGTAAACAATATGTGAGCCAGATGGAGTTCTTTTCTCACTGATTGCATGAAAGAGACACGGAGGTATTCACTATTCTATATAGTCGACGACTCACACAACAATTCATAATTGAGGAATATAGGATTATTGAATCTTCAAAATTGTTGTACATCAGAACTCATCAAAAAAATATGAAGTGAGATGTACAGTGGGATTGTTGATGTAGTGTTATGAGGTGAAACACATGGCTCAAATGTTGGTACTCATGTTGTCTTGCCCGCGACATTTACTAGCGATTCTCCAGAGGGTCGTTCCACATAATTCTTATCTATTACTGAATTGCGTAGCTCATTTAAATGTTAAATAGTGTAACTAATTCAGATCTATTATGTATTTGTTCAAACATGTCAGTAAATGTAACATTAGGTTCACTATAACATTCTATCAAAACAAATATGGGGATGCAGAAGATAAAAAGATTGATGATATCAACATGTATTATGATTTTCATTATATTTCTCCATGCGAAGCGGCGTGGATATATTAGTTTATAAAATCCAGTATAAAACTCCATCTATCATGTAATAGATTTTTAATCTTACAGAAGAGCATAATGTATTGTATAGTGATAATAATCAGTTGAATGCAATGAAATGCAATTCGAGGTAAATAAGAAAAATCTGCAAGCACAAAATTCGCCTTATGTTGAGTTCCATATAAAAAAAATTTAGTACTCAAAAATAAATGAATGGACACCTAAGAAACTAGATATTTTTTTCATTTGTACGAATTTACTATATTCCACCAAAATTGATAAAGTCATGGATGCAGTACATTTAACCAATGGTGATGTATTTCTCATCTATAGGTACAAATGACACTTTCTACAACTGTTAAATCTAATAGTGTAATTGTTCTTAATGTAATATCTAACAACATAACTTCTCTTTTTCTTTCGAAAGGAAGAACTAGACATTCTAAATTTAGGGTTACTTTTAATATCCACCAAGATATTGATCATTACTGGTACTTCACTTGCAAAATTAATGGTGGATGCGCATCTCATTATTTTGGACCAAACTCCAATGATGCATAACCATTATTTTGAAACTTTGGACAAAACATTAAAAGACGTGATGAGATCACAAAATTAATTTAATACGCACCTTCCATTTGGTAACAAAGTAATAATTCTTAGTGGAGATTTTCATCAAATTTTGATGGTTGTTCCAAAATGCACTAGACCAGACATAGTTCACACATTGATCAAATCTTCGCATTTTTGGACTCATTACATAGTTTGAAGTAGTCCGAGAATGTGGTGCTGCAAAGTCACAGTTTAAATCCCAATTGTGTCAAGTTAAAGAAATTTGTTAACTCGATAAATAGTATAGGAGATGTAATAGTTTGAGTACCAAATGATGGTATCATTCAAATTGAAATTCAGGTTATCTATTATTTAAAGATGATGGTGACCATGTTCCGTCAATTGTGGTGAGTGCATATCCACAATTTGTAAAAACTACTGAATGTTTCGCTTATTTGGAGGGTCGTGCTATTATTTCCCCAACACTTGATGTAATTAATTTGATTAATAAATATATGATGTCATAAAATGGTGGAGAATGTAAAGTATATCTTAGGTCTGATAATGCATGCAAATCCGATTAAAATTGACATATTGTAGGACGTCTACTCACTAGAGTTTCTTAATACCATTAAATGTTATGGATTCCCGAACTATGAGCTAAAACTAAAAATTAGAATTTCACTCATGTTGTTGAGAAATATCGATCATTCCCCTGTGTTGTGTAATACTGGTCGTTAACTTGACGATCATATTATATAGGCTAATATTCCTCAACGAATCAATGTAAGTGAATTGTTGTTAATCCCTAAAATATCTGTCACACCATCCAATGCGAGGTTGTATTTCAAGTTCCAATGATGACAATTTCCTCTGATTGTGTTATATGCTATGATGAACAACAAGATCAAGGACAATCTCTCTCTCACGTTGGACTTTTCGTGAAGAAGCCAGTTTTCAGCCATGGTTAGTTATACGTTGCTACATCAAGGGTGACCAATCGTAAGAGTTTTAAAAATAATGATCGACAATGATGAAAATAAACATAGTAACAAAACTACAAATGTTGTGCATAAGAAGAATTTTCATAATTTGTAAAGTACATTTCGTCTAATAACAACCCTTTTATGAATTAGATTATACTATTTTGAATACTATTCAATTTTTAAATAATATTCAAATGATTAATATATAGGAAGCGGTTATACTAAAACCATCTCTGGTGTGAGAATCAGTGATGGTTCTTACTGAAATACACACACACACACACACACACACACACACACACACATATATATATATATATATATATATATATATATATATATATATATATATATATATATATATATAAAACTTGAGTATATATATATACAAGTATTTATTTAAATATCTTAATACATTTAAAATATTATTTTTTTAGATAAAATAAAATAAATAATTATCGTGCAACGCACCTGTATAATACTAGTACTTTGTAATAGACTAATAGTACCAACAATTTACATGTACTATTTTTTAATAAGCAATTTAAAAGATCGTTGTAAAACATAATAATAATCATTTCCGTATTAAAAAATCAACAATAAGATAGTCATACCAGCATTCTACGACATTCTAAATATATTATGGAACACATTACAAAAATATATTAATCAGAAATGGTGTCATCTTGCGAACCACCGACAATCATTTGACAATTATTAGTGTCGTGTTTACTTTTCTTCTTGCATATACTACATGTCTGCAACTTACTACACGTTCGTATCTAAAACTAGTCTAATAAATTGAATGCAAATAATACTAAGTATTCCCCTATAAAAAGAAAGGCATGACCAAAAGTCATGGTTGAAGATTTTATGATGCTTCTTAACTAATCAGTTACTACTCTTTATTCGTAAAACAATGTTACTTAATATTTTTTATTGTTACATTTTTGTTAATTTCTCATGCCCGTTCCAATTTTGCTAACATTACATAATAAAGGAATGCATATTAATCTAATCACTATTCAAAATAAAGTGGAGTGTTGGTAGAAATTAAACAAAAATATCATTTTTAAAAGTAGTTCTTAGTATTCCTTGATGTGGCCTGAATAGCGAGACCTGTATTAGGGTAGACCTGAGTTGAGATCACTAAGGAGAAGACTAGGAGGATAGATCAGCCCTGTCCATGAGAAGACCTGACCCGGTCCTCCCAAGAAAGGCTAGAGATATAGCAAGAGTGGAATCACCGCAGCCCGGGAATCGTCTTGGTCTGGATAATCATAAAAGGGCAGGCTCAGGGCAGATTAGGTGTTCTGGTCTCCCAGAAGGGGACAAGTGGGACCACTTGTCCCAAATTGGTTGCATAACGGCCCTTGATTCGCGGACTTTGTTTTCGAAATCCCGGATGGGGTCCCCACTGGGAAAACTATAAATACCTCAGCCTCAAGGCTGAGGGAGGATCCACAACCCCTCTCTGGTGGATCCACACTGTTGGAGGGCGGATCGCTGAATGAAACTTTTCCTTGGAAGCTGTCTGATCTCATTTGAAAGGCTTTGGAGGTGGCTGTGGAGAAAAAGTTTGCAGATTTCTCAACGTTGACATCTAAAACACCCCCTGCCCAGACAGTTCCGCTATCGGAGACAGAACCGTCGCGAGGCCAGCACAAAGTTCGGACCCCCCTCCTGGACAGAGAAGAGAACTTTTCCACTTCTGATAGTGAGACATCGAGACAAGCTAACCCGGACCTCGAAAAGCAGATGCAAAATCGGCAGAAAGAGGTCAAGGAGTTAAAGAAGAAAATGGCAAGCGTTGATGCGATGCCGGCACGAAGGGGCACGCCGTTCACTGGGGAGGTCATACGTGATGATGTGCTGGCCTCTTATAGATCCATGGGCTTCGATTATAATGGGACAACAAACCCATGGGATCACCTCAGCCGTTTTGAAATCGTAGCGGCTGTGCACAAATTTTTAGACGCGATCATGTGCCAGGTCTTCCCAATGACCTTCACCAAATCAGCCCAGCTCTGGTTTATTCAGTTGCCGCCATGTTCTATCAGCAACTTTGACGTATTCAGCTCGGCATTTCTTCATCAATTTACCAGCTGCAGGAAATATCAGAAAATGCCGCTGGAATTGTTCAGTCTGAAGCAAAAGGAGAATGAGAGCCTGCGTGCTTATATCAATTGATTCACGAACGCGAAGTTAGACGTACCGTCAGTAATGGAAGAGCTCATGGTTAACGCGTTAGCACAAGGGCTCAGGAGAGGAGAATTTTTCCAATCGCATGTTGTGAAGCCATAACTTAAATTTGGAGAGCTCTTGGAGTGGGCAGAGAAGTACATTCACTTGGAGGAGGCCTTAAAAATCAAGGAATAAGGTGAGAAGAAAAGAGATCGGTATGACATAGAAAAGAGAGTACCGATAAAGAGATCTAGGCCAGACCTGGCGGGAGGACGACCTCTCTTTGACAAGTACACGCCTCTGGCGACCCCTCAGGGGGAAATCTTGCAGGCAATCGAAAGGCATCCCAATCTCAAATGGCCAAAAACTTACTCTCAGAAGCCGATAAAGGAAAGGTCTGACCAATTTTGTAGGTATCATAATAAGTATGGGCATGACACAAATCAATGCACTCATCTGAAGGATGAGATGGAGAGAATGGTCCAAGTTGGGCACCTCAAGGAGTACGTACAAATGAGGAGCGAAGAGTACAGGTCTGACTCCCATAGGCGTGATCGGCCTCAAGGGAACAAGCATGAGCAGGATAGCGGGCGAAACAGTGGAAAACGGAGTAACCAGGACCAAGTCATACGAGGAGAAATCCAGATGATCACGGGCGGTGAGTGGGATGAGCACTCTAAATGAACTCAACATAGCTACGTCCGAACTGCAAAAGACCTGGTTAGGAAAGCGCGCTAGGTGGGACAGATAGCACCAAGTCAAAACATATGTTTTGGATCTGAAGATGAGAATGGCATCTTGGCTCCCCACATGGATGCCTTGGTCATAACGGCCACTATTGTGAATTACAATATGAAATGAGTATATCTTGACACAGGAAGCTCTGCTGACATCCTTTTCTATGATTGTTATCGGCAGCTAAAACTGCATGTGGAGTTGGAAGAAGTGACAACTTCATTGGTAGGATTTACAGGGGGAGCTTTGAAACCCTTGGGGGCAGTTAGACTTTTGGTAACACTTGGGGAAGAGCCATACAGAATGACTATGACAGTACGATTCTTAGTGGTAGATGCACCATCTTCATACAATGTTATGCTGGGATGACCATCCCTGAGCCAGTTCCAAGCGGTGATCTCGGTATACCATATAAAGATGAATTTTCCTGCTCAGGATGGAACAGGCAAGGTTAGAGGAGACCAGTGCGCTTCCAGGCAAACGTACGTTCAATGCATTCGACGTAATGAAGAGGAAAGACAAAACAAGAGATCCAGGGTGGAGAAGCCGATGCCAGAGCTGGCTCAGAGAGAAGAAGGTCTGATGATGGTAGAAGTGCCCCCAGGGGATGATAGCAGGGTTGTGCGAGTGGGAACGACCTCGAGCCCGGAAATCCTGGTAGACCTGGTGTAATTTTTGAGGAGTAATGCTGACGTCTTTGCCTGGTCTCCACAGGACTTGGTGGGAATAGACCCAGCAGTCGTCGAGCACCACCTCAACATCAGCTTTGGAGAAAAGCCAGTGAAGCAACGAAATCGTAACTTTTGTCCAGAGAAGGAGGCAATCATTGAAGCCGGGGTTGAAAAACTGCTGAATGCTAAGCACATTCAGGAAATACAATTCCTTGAGTGGCTTTCTAATGCGTTATTGGTCCCCAAGACTCAAGACGATTGGCGCATGTGTATAGATTTTCGCGATCTTAACCGTGCTTTCCCTAAGGATCAGTACCCTCTGCCAAGAATAGACCAGTTAGTCGACTCCACGTCAGGCTGCGAGCTATTAAGCATGATGGACGCCTCACAAGGCTACCATCAGATGAGGCTGGCAGAGGAAGACTGGAATCGGGTTAATTTTATAACCCCGAAAGGAACATATTGTTACGTGGTCATGCCGTTTGGGATCAAGAATGCAGGTGCCACATATCAGTGATTGGTGGATAGGATGTTCAAAACTCAGTTGGGAAGGAATATGGAGACGTACGTTGATGACATTTTAGTCAAAAGCGTAAAAGCAACCTCGCATGTAGATGATCTGAGAGAAACCTTCGATACCTTGAGGAAATAAAGGATGAAGCTCAATCCCAAAAAGTGCGCATTCGAGGTTACAGCGGGCAAATTCCTGGGGTATATGGTTACTGAGAAGGGGATTGAGGCCAGCCCAGAAAAGGTAAGAGCCATCATGGAAATTCAGGCACCAAGAAATGTCAAGGAGATGCAGTGCCTGGCAGTTCGAATTAATGCCTTCAGCAGGTTCGTCTCCCGCTCAGCTAAGAAAAGCTTACCGTTCTTCCAGGGTTTGCGGAAAAAGGCTCGATTTCAGTGGAGTGAAGAGTGCGAGGAGGCATTCCGGATGTTGAAGGAGCACCTGGCTAACATGTCACTACTCACCAAGCCAATTCAGGGTAAACCTCTAATCCTGTACTTGTCTATTGAGCTGCAGGCTAACAGCACGGTCTTGCTTAGAGAGGAAGGTAAAATTCGAAAGCCAGTTTATTATTGGAGAAAATTATTGCATGATGCCGAAATTTGATATATGGAGGTAGAGCGAGCAGTTCTAGCTCTGGTCGGCACGGCGCGCAAGCTGCGACCTTATTTCTCTAGCATAACATAATAGTGCAGACCAACCTACCAATAAAAGATATCTTGGATAAGTCAGAGGCGTCAGGACGGCTGGTTAAGTGGATAATCGAGCTTAGCGAGTTTGATATAACTTTTGAAGCTAGAACGGCCATTAAAGCCTAGGGCAAGAAATGACCAGCTTTCTTGAGGACAAGAAGGAATGGATAATTTTTACGGATGGTTGAAGTTATAGTTTTTGTGGTGTTGAAATAAATCAACGAGTTCATGGCTTGGTGTTATCGAAAATCGATTCAATTGCAAGTTTCAATGCGTTTCAAGCTCAAGAGATAAGAGAAAACCGGAAATAATGCAATTAAAAATATCAAACTAAACTAGAAATTGAAATGACAAGTTGGTCGGATGCCTCAGTCGTATGCCTTAATTGAAAATGCAAAGCAATAAAGAAAGAAAGCAAGAGAATGCAAAGTTTCACCATGTACTACCATGCATGCACAAGGTACAACTATGCATGAAAACTCAAATAATGCAAATTGACAAAAATTGAAAGCACCAAAGTAAAGAGCAATAAAAGTTGACGTAAAAGTTCAAATCTTTCGGAAAAATAACAAGAAACGAAGAGTAGATCTAAGATTCAATTTAAAACTATGCATGAGAATTTAATTCAAAATAAAGCATAAGTAAAACTCAAAGTCATGATGATCAAGGACCCGATCTATCGCCTAGGTGTGTCACTCAACTAGAATCCATAATCAATTCACAAGTTTCATCATGAAATCAAGTAGCTAAGACAAAAAAGTATAATTGAAGAACAAGCATGGAAATGAACTTGAAATTAAAAGGAAAGCTTACTAAAATTAAATGGAGAATCCAAAGCTTGAATTACAATGAAGGTGCTAATCCAAAGGAGTATTTGGATTCATCTTGAGCTTACAAACCCAAGGAATGCTTGA
Source organism: Phtheirospermum japonicum (assembly GCA_014905375.1). NCBI lineage: Eukaryota > Viridiplantae > Streptophyta > Magnoliopsida > Lamiales > Orobanchaceae > Phtheirospermum > Phtheirospermum japonicum. The sequence goes on from BMAC01000163.1 coordinate 308,026, forward strand.
AAAATTAAACTAAGAACAAGAGAGAGAAAAAATTCCAAAACCATGCAAATTTGGGAAATTTTAGTGATAACTTCCAAGAATGAGAGTTCTAGTCTATTTATACTAGGTTACATTTGGTGTTAAATGAGCCAACTTGACCTTAAAGCCTTTAAAATCCTTGGTTTGACCCGATTTTGACCGTGTTGACCGGGATTTGATCGCATTCTTGCATGCGGCGAGTACTGTGGCAAGCATTCTGGAAAGTGCCAGCGGGTGCTTGGCAAGGAGTTGGCGAGTTCTGTGGCAAGCGTCCTGGCAAGTGGCTTGGCAAGGAGCTGGCGAGTTCTGTGGCAAGCGTCCTGGCAAGTGGCTTGGCAAGGAGCTGGCGAGTTCTGTGGCAAGCGTCCTGGCAAGTGGCTTGGCAAGGAGCTGGCGAGTTCTGTGGCAAGCGTCCTGGCAAGTGGCTTGGCAAGGAGATGGCGAGTTCTGTGGCAAGCATCCTGGAAAGTGGCTTGGGCGAGGAGCTGGCAAGTTCTGTGGCAAGCGCCGGACATTTGTCTTGGGCGAGGAGCTGGGGAGTTCTGTGGCAAGTTGGCAAGTATTCCAGAAAGTTTGGGTGTTTTTAAGCCTCTCTTGGCTTCAAGTTTGGATTGGAGTTTGGCTTTGCCTTGGCTAGTATTTTTGGCCTTCAATTCCTTTACCTATAAAAATAGGAATTTTAAATATAAAAATCTAAAATTACACAAAACCTCCAATTAATTGAACTATTTATCCCAATTAAACGTAAAATTAACAAGTCAAGTGAAAAATAACAAAACAAGAAAAAACCACATAAAAACTTGATAAAATTATATTAAAAACTACTACAATCAACATAAAACTCTAACTAAAAATAGAAGGAAAAACAAAAAAATTACATGCAAAACAATGGTTCAGTAGGGAACCTAGGCTGTGGTACGGGCATAGTATTGATCGACCTGGCAGGTGTGCTATTTTGCATGTAATTGTTGTGTTTTTCCTCGTGTTTTTAGTTAGGGTTCAGCGTCGTGTCTAGTAGTTTTGAGTCGTTTCTCGTTAGGTTTTAGGACTTTTCTTGTTTATTTTCTTTTTGGCTTTAAGAGTACAATATGTGAGATGTTTGTGCTATTTTTGTGTTTTTAAGTTCAAATTCTTATTTTGTAGGTGGATAAAAGGATTATATTCGCTCGGCGAACGATTTGGATCGAAAAATGAGAAATTCGACCCGAAAGCATCCAGGATCGACTGCAAAGCCAGAAATCGACTGTCGTATCGACTGAAAAGCCCCAAAATCGACTGCAGGACAGAAGCCAACGCCTTGCAGCAGAGTAGTCGATCGACACCCCCTGCAGTCCATCGACTGCAACGATGGGAGTTCGGTGATTTTGGGCATTTTTGATTGTTTTGCCCCTACAAACAAGTATATAAAGCCTACATCTTGCACCTATGAAGAAACAACTCCCCTCCCAACCGAGGATAAGGTTTGGGATTAAAATCACTCTCAAGCTATTGAATAATTTTCTCTCTTAGGTTTTAGATTCAATTTCAAGCTTTGATGTAATTTCCTTTTCTAGACTAGATTTAATTTCAAGAACCTCCTTGGGTTTGTAAGCCTAAGAAGAATCCAAATACTCCTTTGGATTGTTACTTTTGATGCAATTACATTCAAGCTTTGTTTCATTTCTTAATTCAAGTAAGTTTCCTTTCAATTTCATATTTTATGCTTTATTTCCTTCTTTGTTCTTCATTTCCATGCTTGTTCTTCATTTTATGCTTTTTCTCTTAGCACCTTGAATTCATGTTAGATCTTAAGAATTGGATATGGAGTCTAGATGAGTGACACATCTAGATCATAGATCGAGTCTTAGATCGTCTTGATTTCATGTTTTTCCTATGCGTTATTTGCAATTTTATTTTCATGCATTGTTTTAGGTTAAATCTTAGATCTACTCTTTGTTGCTTGTTGTCTTTCATAAAGCTTCGAAATTTCCCATCAACATTTCTTTCTCTTTCCATTCATGCTTTCAGTTTTTGCTTATTTGCATTATTTAGGATTTTATGCATAGTTGTACCTTGTGCTTGCATGCTTGTACTTGATGAAACAATGCTTATTTTTTCTTATTTCCTTTATTGCTTTGCATTTTCAATTAAGTCACACGACCGAGGCATCCTACTAACTTGCACTTTCAATTCCTAGATTAGTTTAGATACTTTAATTGCTTTATTTTCATTTTCTTTCTATTTCTAAAGCTCGAAACACATATATTCCTTCAATCGAATCGATTTTCGATAAAACCGAGCCATGAACCCAATGATATATTCATCACCACTAAAACTCCTCTAACAAAATGGCACTGTTGCGACTCGACTTGGTTAAGGTTTTCGATTTGATTGTTGTTTCTTTGTGTTTTTAGCTTGCTTTGTTATTTGACGTTTTCTTTGTTATGTATGTTAGGTTCATATAGATATGGTGGATACATTCCCAACATGGGAGGGCATGGTGTAAACCATGTTGGGAATGAGATGATGTATAATGACCTTGGCAATGTGGGAGTTCATGGTGCAAACCACGTTGCCAATGGTGGATATGGATATGGGCAACCCGGCGTGGGAGGGCATGGTCCAAACCATGTCGGGTTTGATAGTTTCTCGGGCGTGAATGGTTATGGATCTCCATATTCCTATCTGAACGTGCAAGCCCCGACTTCCGACTCGTATGGCTATGGTGCTCCACAACATTATCCGACTATGTCGAGCCCGAATCACGGCCCATATGATGGTTCTCTCACTTCCAATTTAGATTATACCCCATTTGGTGCCACCAGTAGCACTCATGATCCCGATCCGTATGCGTACTTCGGAGGTTTGAGCTCCAATGACCAAAATGCCCGTCCCGCCCTCGATATTCCGATACATTCTCCTATTCCACCACCCGATCCGATTCTCTTGGACATTGTGCAATAATTGAATTCGTTGACCACTACGTTGGCCTCAATTGCGGCTAAGTGTGATGCTTTTGATGCTACAATAGACCAATTCGCAAGCGATATTGATATGCTTAAATGAGCTCATGCGGATTCCTTTCTCATGGACATGCTCCGAGAGTTAGTCGAAGAAGCTTATATGATGGAAACGAGCCTTGAGGAGGAGGTTGGCTCGGATGTCGATATTGAGGGATGTAGTGAGGATGAGCCCCTTGTTCTTAATGATGAGCCCGTTGTGCCTCTATGTGACCCCAATTTGTGTGTAGATGATTCTCGGTGTGTCGTTAAGGCAACTACAACTTTTTAGAGAGGGAGGTGGGGGTTATTGTTGATGAGCTTGAACAAATTGATGATTATCTTGAGGAGGAAGAGGAGATCAAGTCGATTATTATCCTTGCAAATTCGCATCGAGAGGATAATGAGGAGAGGATGGTTAAAGGGCTTGATGTTCTTAAGAGTGCTATTGATTGGATACCGGGAGTGGTTGAGGGAGTTAGCCCCTTGAATTTGATTTTTAATGATATGGTGAGGGTCGGGATGTGGAGGTTGTTAGTAGAGGGCTTGATGTTCGTAATGTTCAAAAGTGAGTGGGTGAAGCCCATTGACTTGGTGCCCAAGACGAGCGGCTTGTTAGCTCTTGAGGATGAAGAAGGAAGGTTGTTGGCCACGAGGGCTTCAACGGGTTGGAGGAGATCGATCGAGTTTAAGAAGTTTCATGAGGCAACAAAGAAAGATCATTTCCCTTCCCCATTTATCGACTACATGATGGACAAGCTAACCGGCCGATATTCCTTTTGTTTTCTTGACGAGTTGTCGGGGCACTTCAAAACCACCATTCCACCCGAGGACCTAGCCAAGACGAGCTTCAATTGCCCATTTGGAATGTTTACTCTTTGGCGGATCTTATATGAACTATGAAATGCGCCAAGGACGTTCAAAAGAGTGGATCCTCCCTACAAGGAGGAGATTATCTTGGTGGACCCTCCCGTTATCTTTCCACCTTGATAAAAAAGGGAGTACGTCGAGCTAATGGCGTGAAACAAGCGCTTCTTGGGAGGAAACCCAAGTTCTTCTCGTTTATTTCTTTTATTTTTCTTTCTTTCTTTCTTTCTTTCTTCTTAAATAAAAATCCAAAAATATTTGAAAAATTGAAAAACAAAAAAAAATATTTTGTTGAGATTCGTGTACATATTTTCTTGAGTTTTTAGTTTTGTGTGATTTTCTCTTCTAGGTTCGGTTTTTCGACTTCAACCTTGGGCGATTTGATAAGTTAGTAGCGTTCATGAAGCCAAGAGATACTATCCATGCTTGATGTTCACTCGGATTGCTTAAGTGCTTAGGTGGACCCCACCGAGCTCGACTAAAACTCGCTCGGTTAAGGAAGTTTCTATTCCCCCTCCTTTTACTTGGTTTTTATTAAAATGCGGGTAATGCATGGTTAAGTGTGGGGTGGGTAGGTGGTTAGGGTCCGGGTATTACAAAGCATGTTTTGTTGTTCTTAACTCGAGCATTGGCGAAGTGACGCATTCTTGGCGAAGTGACGCTTACTATTTTTGCATTTATATGGTTGAGTCAATTTTTGTGTCGTTTGTGTCTTTATTACATTGTTGAACAACTCCACGTGCTTGGAAAATTGAATAGTTTACTTGTCGGGTTTTTGCATGTTTATGGCCTCTTGTGTGAGGGATTGAATTTTTGTGCTTCGTCCAAATCCGCCTATATATATATATATATATATATATTCAACATTTTCTCGTGAAAAGATTGCAAAGCTCTATAAACTCTTTGGATTTTGCTCCCAAGTTCGGTGCAAACTAGTGAGTAGCCTTGTGTGATTTATCGGCTTGCTTGCATTTTTATGGAAATTGCATTGAGGAGGTTTGACTTTGCTCCTACATGATTGAATTCGAAAATGACCTCGAGGCACATATATCACCTTTGTTCCGGCCATATCCATATATTTAAGCTACTTCAAATATCCCAAATGAGCCCCCTTGAGCCTTTGCCCCGTTTCTTGTTAGCCGAACTCGATTTTAGCTCTTGTATCTTCATGAATTGTGAGGTGGGAGAGTTTATTGTTAGTTGACGAGAGATGTGTGGGAAATCTATTGTGGGTTTCGGGTTTTCAAGAGCTTATACAAAAAAAAAGAAAAAAAATCTGTGAAAAGTGATAAAAAGGGTGCGTTCATGTGAAAAGCCTAATTCAAAAAGGGCTAATACTAATAAAAAGAAGAAAATTCATAAAGCTTTTAAGTGTTGTGAAATAAAATCTGAAAAAAAGTGTGAGTATAAGAAAGGGTTTCAAATGAGAGTTTGGTGAATTGGGAAAGCTGAAGCGATCATAAGCTTCGGGCTTTAGAAGATAGGAATTTTGTGTGTTATTGATCACGTTTGATCGTGTGTTAGCAACTATATCCATATMTTCCATACCTTACCAAAGAGCCAARATTACAACCCATAATAAAGACCTCTTTCGATTCTTAGCTCGGTTCAGGGAATTAGCCAAGGACATGAGAGCTCTGACTGTCCTTCAAATCCCTAGAGAAGAAAACACGAGAGCAGACTATTTAGCTAAGGTGGCTAGTTCAGCRGTGGACTGTCGGGAGAGAGTAATCACTTTATTGATGGCGYACCAAGAATTCGGAGAAGAGCAAGTATGTTCGGTGGACGAAGGAGAGGCCTGGCGCTCTCTCATCAAGGCATATCTGGAAAAGSMAGAGCTTCTGGYAGACAAGAGGGAAGGAGTGAAGGTGAGAACCAGGTCAGCCCGGTTTTGTTTGATTAAGGAGACGTTGTTTCGARGGGGATTTTGGCGGCCRCTGTTMCGGTGTCTAAGCTTAGAGGAGGGCACCCATGTCCTCAAAGAAATCCATGAGGGCTGCTGCGGCAACCATATGGGAGCGAGGGCCCTGGCAGTAAGATAATGCAAGCTGGCTATTTATGSCCGTCACTGCGGAAAGAGGCTGAGGACTTTGTTAAACGATGTAAAAAATGCCAAAAGATGTCTCCCTTGAACCACCAACCAACAGAAGAGCTCATGACAATGAGCTCTCCCTGCCCCTTTGCAAAATGGGGGATAGACCTGGTCGGACCATTTCCAACGGCCCCAGCCCAAAAGAAATTTTTGATTGTAGCTATTGATTATTTCAGCAAGTGGGTAGAAGTTGAGGCTCTGGCAATGATTACCGAGGAGACGGTGATGGGCTTCATTTGGAAAAACATTGTGTGCCGGTTCYGCATTCCAAGGGTCGTGGTCTCGGATAATGGCACCCAGTTKTTGGGAGCWAAGATCAGAGCTTGGTGCGCTAAAATGAAAATTGACCAACACTTCACATCAGTTTACCATCCACAAGCGAACGGACAGGTTGAAGTGACCAACCTCATCATTGTCCATGGAATCAAATCACGCTTAGAAAMATCAMGGGGTAAATGGGTGGAAGAGCTAAGTTCGATACTCTGGGCCTACCGCACTAATCCTAAAGAAAGCACMGGAGAAACCCCCTTCAGCTTGGTTTATGGCATGGACGCCTTTATCCCCGCGGAGATCAGCCTTGAAACCCACCGAATATAGATCTTTGATGAAAATCAAAARGACGCACTAGTAAGGGARYCGCTAGACTTAATTGAAGAAAAAAGAGATRGAGCAGCGGTCGGGATGGAGCATGTGCGAGGACGAATTCGGGCTGCTTATAACAAGACAGTCCYGAAGAGATTTTTTCAGGTGGGAGACCTGGTCCTACGCAAGGATGATCTGGGAAAAACCAAAGGGAAGCTTGATGCCACTTGGCAAAGGCCGTTCRGGGTCACAAGAGTTTTGGCCGGCGGTGCTTATAAGCTAGAGGAAATGGACGGGGCCGAGATACCCCGAGCATGAAATATTTCAGATTTGTGTAATTAATATGTGTAATGTGATTTTGCAAAGTTTACTTATATAATAATGATGCAGGTTCATTCTTGTTTTGCCAATTAGTGGATCTCTTTAAAACCAGGATTGGCTAAGGGCGGATGCCAAGGAAAATTCTTGACCTGATTGTCAGATGAAGCCAGGATTGGCTAAGGGCGGATGCCCACYAAAATTCCTGACCTGATTGTCAGATGAAGCCAGTATTGGCTAAGGGCGGATGCCCACGAAAATTCCTAACCTAATTGTCAGTTTWAGCCAGGATTGGCTAAGGGCGGACGCTCAGGAAAATGCCTGACCTGATTGTCAGCTTAAGCCAAGAGTGGCTCAGGGCGGAAGCCCATAAAAATACCTGACCTGATTGTCAGTTTAAACCAGGATTGGCTAAGGGCGGATGCCCATGCGAATGTCTGACCCGATTGTCAGTCTAAGCCAYGATTGGCTGAGGGCGGATGCCCTATTTTTTCCTGACCTAACAGTAAGTCTAAAATCCATAATTGGCTAAAAATGAAAACTCTAATTTTCTTGTTTGATTGAACAGATAAAGACAAGAATTAACCAAAGATTGGCCAAAATTTCGACGAAAATCATCATCACAAAGTTTCTGGCAATACAACAAAAGAAAAAATGTATACGCCTTCTTATACGAGTGAAAAATAGGTGAAGATGATTACAAGTGCAGAAAATAAAACAGAAGAACAAAAATTCAGAAAAACCCAGAAACATTTATCRATGAGAAGCAGAAGCTCTCAAATCAGAAGACAAAACTCGGCAGACATGRCACAGCTCACGCTCGGTCTCATGGTAGCGCTGGCGATACTTGTCGGCCCGTTCAAAGATGACATGAGCCTCGCTGGCGGTGACAGTAAAATGGTTTACTGATTCTGTAAAATTAGCCTTTTCCTCCTGCAGTTGATGATTCAGCTGATGGAGCTCGGCCCACTCTCGCTTGTAGTGGCGTTTCTTTTGCCTTTTCCTCTACAGGAGCCACCACATGTAGTTGTTTTTTTCCCGGAGGGCGGACAGTTTGTCTGAGAGTCTGAAATTTTTGACAAACAGAGAAAGATTTTTTCGTTTCACAGTATCAAGTTCCTCAAGCAAGGAAGGAGAAGCCATTGCGGAAATTGCAAGATAACAATACAGAAATGCGCATATATAAAGTAAATGAGTGAAGTGTAYTTTTTCGTGGTTTTAGAAAATTAAAGGTTCATGGCTTGGTATTATTGGAGATCGATTCAATTGAAGTACTCCATGTGTTTCAAGCTTGGAAAATAYAAGGAAAATGAAAATAAAGCAATTAAACTAACTAAATTAAGCTAGGAATTGAAAGTGCAAGTTGGTAGGATGCCTCATCGTATGCCTCAATATGGAAATGCAAGCAAGGAAAATAAGCATAAACAAGCATTGTTTCACCAAGTAAAAGCATGCATGCACAAGGTACAACTATGAATAAAATCTTAAATAATGCAAATTAACAAAAATTAAAAGCATGAATGTAAAGAGCAATAAAAGTTGACGTGAAAAAAATAACAAGAAACGAAGAGTAGATCTAAGATTCAATTTAAAACTATGCATGAAAATAAAATTGCAAATAAAGCAAAAGAAAAACTCAAAACCAAGACAATCCAAGACCCGATCTATGATCTAGATGTGTCACTCGTCTAAATTGAATAGCCAAATCATAAGTTCTAACATGAATTCAAGGTGCTAAGGCAAAAAGCATAAAATTGAAGAACATGCATGAAAATGAAGAARAAGCTTGAAATTAATAGGAAAGCTTACTATAATAAATAATGATGATCCAATAGCTTGAATTACAATCAAAAGTGKTAATCCAAAGGAGTATTTGGATTCTTCTTAGGCTAAAAACCCCAAGGAAARGCTTAAAGATTAAATCAAAAACCTAAGAGAGAGAAAGTAGATCTAGAAATTCAAGAGAAATTAAGCCCAATCTTCATGCAAGAGTTGGGTMTTGAATGGATAATGTCTCAAGTCAAGTTGTGGGGTTTATATAGTTATAGTAGGGGCAAACTCGTCAAAACATTCTGAATCCCGAACTCGCAGTCGATCAACTGCCATGCCAATTAAGGGAGCTCTCTGTTGCGCAGTCAATTTTCYAGGCTTGCAGTCGATTCTCTTGGGAGCAGTCGATCGACTGCCCTMTTYATCGACTAAGGTTAGTRGATTGACTGCCTTGRCGATTGGGGGAGWACTCTGTTGAGCAGTCGATTTTTTAGGCTCGRAGTRGATCGACTGCTTACTGCCCGTGCAGTCGATCGGGCAGTCGATTAGGCTAGATTTTCCTCYTTTRYGCACGGATTTTTGAGCTTCAAGGTCTCGAKTCGATCCTCAGCAACTTAGAGCCAGTCCAATTCCTCGTGCCTCCTACAATATAAGAATTTTGAATTTAAAACCCACGAATCATCATCAAAAATGCACATACCAAGCTTCAATCCTAAAAACGAGAAAATGACCGAAGACCCGAATAAAAAATGACTCAATACTACTAGAAACGAAGCTAAACCCCAATAAAAAAGTACGAGAAAAACACAACAATTACATGCAAAACAACTACCCCACACTTATTGGTTTGTTCGTTCTCGAACAACGAAAAGATTAGAGAATGTACGTGCAATAAATATTATGTAAAAAGAGAAATCCTTGTGCTTATCCTTATTAATATGATGATAGTATCAACATAAACTTACTATCGTCAAGCATTGCTCGTATTACTCCTTCTCAAATGCAAGCCAAATCGATGACTTCCTCACAAATGGAATTTTGAGGGTGTTCACTCAATTCTCTCAAGTGTTTGATATGGGACGTGTGTACGCTCAAGTCGGTCAATACACYCACTTTGTCAAGATTTCACAAATCAAACGCTCAAATTGTTCATAGTACATGACCAAATAAGAATCGAAAYAGGTCTTTATTATGGGTTGTAATATTGGCTCTTTAGTAAGGTATGGAACATTTGGATATAGTGGCTAACACACGATCAAACGTGATCAAGAACACACAAAAATCCCAACTTCTAAAACCCAAA
>BMAC01000163.1:318056-336093 GCA_014905375.1 Phtheirospermum japonicum
CTCAACCCGACAAGTAAACTATTCAAACTTCCAAGTATGTGGAGTTGTTCAACAATATAATAAAGACATAACAACGACTCAACAATATAAATGCGCAAATAGTAAGCGTCACTTCGCCAAGAACGCGTCACTTCGCCAAGGCTCGAGTTAAGATTAACAAAACATGCTCGGTAAAAACCCGGACCCTAACCATCTACCCACCCCACACTTAAACCATGAAATTCCCTCATTGTATTTTAATGCGAATCGAGTATAAAGGGTGTGAATAGAAACTCCCTCAACCGAGCGYGTTTGGGTCGAGCTCGGTGGGGTCCACCTWAAAATCAAGCAATCCAAGTAAAACCCGAGCATGGTTAGTATCACTCGACTTCATGAACGTTACAAAGCCATCAATTCGTCCAAGGTTGGATCCGGAAAATGAGATATATACAKGAAAAATCACATAAAATTAAAACTTAAGGAAATATGTACATAAATCACGATAAACTGAACCAAAACACAAAACAATATATTTTGGATTTTTAAGTTTTTCAAATGTTTTTGGACTTTTCAAGAATTAAACGAGAAATAAAAGAACATAATCGAATCAAAAATAATACAAACTAAAATAAAGTGCAAGTCTAAATAAAACAACACAATCAAATATATACAAAAGGGATATGGAAATCAATGATGTCTCCGACGTCGGGGTTGGAGGTTCGCTTCCTCGTCCTCTTCCTCTTCTTCTTCAAGTGCTTCTTCTTCCTCCTTGTCCTCATCTTTTTCCTCTTCCTCCTCGTCATCGTCATAGTCCTCGTCTTCTTCGTCTTCGTCCCGGGGCTTGCGGCTTTCGATCAACAAGAGGCAGCTATGGAGGGCGCGGTGTGCTCGGTCGGCCCTTGCTTGCCCCACGTCGAGCTGATCAAAACACTCAAACACTTGGCGCTGGAACTCGTGCCAACCCATGTCGGGACCCGGGCCAGTACTCGGGCCTCCATAATACGGGAAGGCTTGGCTAGTGCTTGCATTGAACGGCGTGCCCGAACCGGTGTTTGGGGCTTCTTCGGTATCGAATCCCTCGTTGTGCCGCCTATTAAACTCCTCCTCCTCTCGCTCCTGAACACGGTGGCGCGAGCGATGGGGGTTTATCGGCATCTTCAGCATTTTCCACCCCAACTCCATCGGCTAGACCCTCGTCATATGAGCCGCCTCCGGGTCAAACCCGAAATGATGGGCTATCATAGTGATCATGGGCCCCATTCTGACTCGGGCGACACTCCCGCCTCTCGTCTCCATAATCCCCCGAATCCCGGCACGGATGAATGGATAGAACGGAAGTCGACGCCCGTGAACCAAGCACCAAAGCATGTAGACTGTGTCAAGGGTGAGGTTGGAGCTCTCGTGATTGCCCATCACGACGTGGGCAAAAAACTTGTAAACATCCAAAAGTGCCAAGTCGGTGATGGCCGAGGCTTGATACCAAGAAGTACCACGCCCGCCCGTGATCGATGCCCAAAATTGCGTCAGGGCAAACTCCCTTGGCCGATCGTCCCACAAATCCTCGTAATTAAACCTGAGGACCACTTGGATCACCTCTTGGGTGATCCGACACTCCCTTCCTCTGAGAAGAACCGAGAATTCCAAACACTCGCGGGCTCGGTAGGTGGTGAAAAATTCAAGCATCAACTCTCGGTAGGCCGGTGCTCGGAGGGATGCAAAATAGCGGGCGCCCAACGTATCGATGAAGTTGAGCACCCGTGTCCCAAACCCTTGGTGGTCCCCATTCACCACCAACTCATCGAGGCGATCGAGTGTGACAAAACGCGAAACAGCGAAGTTCCGTTGAGAGAGGTTTTCAAAAAGCTCCCCTTCGGCCTCGGAATAAATGGGAAAATGGACGACATAGTTGCCGGCGAGGTTGGGGTAGTTGTAGAGGTTTGCCATGGAACGAGGTTAGTAATGAGTGAAAAGGACAAGGTGCATGTTTTAAGAGTTTCACGAATCAAAACAAATTCTAGAAACGGGTAAACGAGGGGAAATCAAACAAGAACGTTCACTAAGGCATTTCCTCGAACACTTGGAAGGCACAAGTTCAAAATAAAGAATTTGAAATGAGTTTGGAACCCAAGCACCCCTAAACCCAACCAATTGATCACAATAAGGTTTCTACAAGTTGGTTCTAGCGAATTACCTCAAGAAATTTCCTGAATTTTGAATAGAAAGCCGAAGAGCAAAACCCTCCAAATTGCTCGTGTTGAAGATGGAAAAAGAAAGAAGAATTCCCGCTCAAGAATCGCAGTCGATCGACTATCCCTTATCTCTCTTTCTTTTTCATTTTCTCTCTTTTTTTAAATTTTTTCTCTATTTTTTTCACTCGCTCCCCCATTTTTTTGTTTTGCAGTCGATTAGTGAAAATCGACTTGTTTTATAAGCTTTCTGCCCAGTCTGTGCAAGAGGCAGTCGATCGACTTCTTAAAGTCGATCGAATGTCAGTTAGTCGATCGACTGCTCCTTGAAAACCTTGGGTCTCTGTCCGTTAGTCAATTCGGGGGGGTGAAGTCGATTAGTCAGTCGATCGACTTCTCACCAGTCGATTCGACTAGAAGCTATCGATCGACTGCAATAGTGCAGCTGATTCGCGTTTTCGATCCCCTTCCTTCCAAAACGTCCAAGATTGCACCTACGCCAACTCAAGAATATTATTTAAAGTAGAGAAAGAAGGAGTATACATAAAATCACAAGAGGAAATAAGAAAAATAGAATAAAATAACAATAAAAATAAGAAAAGGTTAGAAAAACTCATGGGTTGCCTCCCAAGAAGCGCTTGTTTTATGTCACTAGCTTGACGAACTCCCTTTTCGATTATGAAGGCGGTGAGACGGGAGGATAAACCAATGCTACCACTTCCTCGTCGGGCGGCAAGAGGAAACCATGACGGTAGGGTTTAACTCGGTGCCCATTGACTTGGAAGCGATCTTGAGTCTTGGGGTCGATCAAAGTCACCGCCCCGCTCGGATTGACGAACTCAATGGTGTAGGGTCCCATCCATTTGGACTTCCAGGGGTGGAGAGCCACGCGGGAATTGTAGAGCAAAATGGGAATCCCAACTTCAATCTCCTTCGGGATTAGTCTCTTGTCGTGAATTCGTTTCATCCTCTCCTTGTAAATACGAGCATTGTTATATTGACTATCCCTAAGCTCGTCCAACTCCTCAAGTTGCAACATCCTCTCAAGACCGTCCTCTTTCAAATCTATATTAACGGCTTTCATTGCCCAAAATGCCTTATGCTCGATCTCAACGGGTAAGTGACAAGACTTTCCAAACACCAAATGATAAGGGCTCATGCCTAGAACCGTCTTATAAGCCATCCGGAGGGCCCACAAGGCATCGCTTAGCTTTCTTGACCAATCCTTCCGATTAGGTTGCACCGTCTTCTCGAGTATGCCCTTTACTTGTATATTGCTCGTCTCGACTTGCCCCGAAGTTTGGGGATGATATGGCGTAGCTACCTTATGCTTGATCCCGTAGATTTTCATAAGCTTCTCGAAGAGTTTGTTACAAAAATGGCTACCACCGTCACTTATTATGACTTTCGGGAAGCCAAAACGAGCACATATATTCTCCTTCAGGAACTTCACAACTATCTCGGCATTATTCTTTGTAGTGGGAATGGCCTCAATCCATTTAGAAACATAATCAACCCCCAAAAGAATGTACTCATATCCATCAACCGAATTTGGAAACGGGCCCATGAAGTCTGTCCCCCACACCTTGAAAATCTCGACCACCAAGTTCCCCACTAAGGGCATTTAGTTCTTCTTCGAGATACTCCCCGTCAGTTGACATCTATCACATGCTTGAACGTGGACTTGAGCATCATAATGGAGGGACAGCCAATAGAAGCCCGAACTTAGGATTTTGAGAGCCGTTTTCCTCCCTCCGAAGTGGCCTCCGGCTTGGTGACCATGACAAAACGTCAAGAGATCTTGCATTTCCTCTTCGGGGATACACCTCCTAATCATCCCATCTTTCCCAACCTTATCCCTGAAAGGGTCATCCCAATAAAAGCTTTGGCACTTAACTAGGAAGCGTTTTATTTCTTGCCAATCCATATCCGGCTTAAGCTCTCCATTAGCCAAATAATTTGCATAGTCGGCATACCAAGGCGCTTGAGCTACTTCCATCAAATTTTCATGGGGCAAATTTTTGCCGATAGCCGCTCCATCCCCTCCACTTGTGACCATCCTCGAAAGGTGATCGGCCACTGCATTCTCGCATCCTTTCCGATCCTTGATCTCAATGTCAAATTCTTGAAGTAATAGGATCCATCGGATGAGGCGGGGTTTAGCTTGAGGTTTAGAGAACAAATATCGCAATGCGGCATGATCGCTATGCACCACGACACGTGATCCAACAATGTAGGCCCTAAACTTCTCTAAAGCAAAGATCACGGCCAAAAGCTCTCTCTCAGTCATCGTGTAGTTTTTTTGGGCATCGTTGAGCATCAGAATCGCGTAATAACTCACCCTTAGTAACTTGTCTATGCGTTGGCCAAGAACGGCCCCCACCGCTTCACTCGATGCGTCGCACATAATTTTGAAAGTCAAGCTCCAATCGGGAGCTACGAAGATGGGGGCGGACATGAGGCTCTTCTTAATCGCCAAGAAAGCGTCCTCACAAGCTTCGCTAAATTCGAAAGGGACTTCATTACTCAACAACCGACACAAGGGGCGGGATATTTTCAAAAAATCTTTAATAAACCATCGATAGAAACCGGCATGCCCGAGGAAATTCCTTACATCTTTCACATTTAGGGAGGGGGTAACTTTTTGATCACTTCCACTTTAGCTTTGTCCACCTCAATCCCCTTCTCCGAAATCACATTTCCGAGTACTAGCCCACTTAGAACCATGAAGTGGCTCTTCTCCCAACTCAAGTTTAAGCTCGTCTCTTCACAACGGGCTAGCACTTCCTCAAGGTTTTTCAAGCACTTTTCAAATGAGTCCCCATATATGGAAAAGTCATCCATGAAGACTTCAAGATACTTGTCGATCATGTCGGAAAATATTGATAGCATGCTACTTTGGAAAGTCCCCAGGGCATTGCATAGCCCAAACGGCATGCGACGGAAAGCAAAGGTCCCAAACAGGCAAGTAAAAGTCATTTTAGCTTGGTCCTAGAGAGCGATAGCAATTTGATAATAGCCCGACAATCCATCCAAGAAGCAATAAGAGTGGTGGCCAGCTAACTTGTCTAGCATTTGATAGATGATGGGAGAGGGAAATGATCCTTCTTCATGGCCGCATTCAACTTTTATGCACATCCTCCACCCCGTCGTTGCTCGTGTAGCCAATAACTCACCCTTTTCATTCTCCATAATGGTAATTCCGCTCTTTTGGGGGACCATGTGCACGGGACTCACCCACTCACTCTCGGCTATAGCAAAGATCAACCCCTCCTTCAACAACTTAAGTATCTCGTCTTTCACAATCTCTTTAAGGTTCGGATTCAATCGCCTATGGAATTCTCAAGAGGGCTTGGCGTCATCCTCCAAGACAATTCGATGCATGCACGTCGATTGGCTAATTCCTTTTATATCTCCTAGGCTCCACCCAATAGCACCTTTGTGACCTTAAGCACCTTGATCAACTTTTCTTCTTCCTCTTCATTTAGATTGGCAAAGATAATTACCGGCTTACTTTCCTCCTCCTCTAAAAAGACATATTTGAGGTGAGATGGGAGAGGCTTTAGCTCGGGCTTGTGCCTCCTCTCACCCTCATTGGTGGCTAGCTCAAACAAATTAATTAATCCTTCAAAGTATTCGTCAAATGTTTCAATCGGCTCGACGACTTGTTTACCATCAACAAGCCCCACCTCCCCCTTCAAAAACGTGTCGTTGCCCTCAATGAAACTTATGCAAGCACTCTCAAATAGACTCGCCGCAATACACGATTCGGTGCCACGCCCTATGCTCCATTTTACTCAAAATCACCGCTATCATCATCCTCCGACTCGATTATCCCATCATACTCATCCGCCAAGAAAACTTGCTTAACCAATTATTGAATTTCGTCAACAAGTAGATAATCCGCATGAAAGATGCTTGAAGGAATCGACGGCAAGTTGGTCATTGAGAATTTAACCGACTCACCCGCCACGGACAAGGTGAGGTTCTTTTTACCAACGTCAATGAGGCATTGCGTGGTGGCAATAAAGGGGCGTCCGAGTAAAATGGTGTGCTCGGCACCATCGTTTGACACCATACCCACATCAAGAACAAAATCCACCGAGACCACAAGCCCTCCAACCTTGATGAGCACATCCTTAACAACGCCCTTCGGATATCGAATTGACCGATCGGCCAATTGTAAGCAAATACGTGTTTCTTACAAGAGTGCTAGCTCCAATTGCTCATAGATCGAGGACGGCATCAAGTTTATCCCCGCCGCGGGATCAAGCATACTGGTAGTGACCTTTCCATTACCGAGCGTGATATCAATACAAAAGGAGCCAGGATCGATTTTCATGAGGGCCAAAACCGAAGGATCACATACCACACTCGCTTCCTTAGATAGCACAACTCTTTCATTCGGAACACTCATGAGATTCTTGGAAGAAAGCTCCTTAAAGAACTTAGAGTAAGTGGGCATGTCCCAAATGGCATCCAACAACGGAAGGGTGATGTTCACATTGGACAAAGTGTTGTAGAGCTTTTGGAATTGATCGTCCTTCTTGGTGTTTTGGAGACTCGATGGATAAGGTGGGGAAGCTTTCGGAATTGGTGGCTTATAGACATTCGGGGATTTGTGCAAGCCATCGGGGCCCTCTTTCGTCGGGACGGCACCCACGGGGGTAGAATCAGGTGTAGTGACAATAGGATGATTAGCCACCTTCTCACCGTCGGACGGTGGATCCACATTATTGTCAATAACCCGGCCACTTCTAAGAGATGTATCGCATGGGCGTGTGAAGGTTGGCTCGGTAACTTCCCCTTTTCATTGGCTTGCTTAAGCATATTAACATCGGTAGCCAATTGTCCAAACTTCATGTTTAACCCATTCGTCGTGGCTTCAAAAGCGGTGAAACGAGCCTCAAATGACATCGACATGGATTGCAATTGTTGCATAATCAAGGAAATATTTGGATCGGAGTCCGGCGGTGGAGCTTTCGTCGGGGGAGTTGGTCGAGAGGGGCCCATGTACGGGTTGGAATGCCCAAAGCCCGGATGCGTGTTGTTGCTTGGGTGGTACAGAGGATTTTGATTTGATGGCCAAGCAAAGGGTGGTCTAGCAACACCATGACCCGGTTCGTAAACTTGGACCCTACAAACATCCTCCGATTGAGGCACCGGCATGTAATGAGAAGGATTCGACGGAGAATATAGTGTGTCATGCCCAACCATACCACAAGACAAACAAGACGGTTCCATACTCGGGGGGGAAATCTTAGCCATTTGAGCTTTAATAGCGGCCAACTCTTTTTCCATCTCAAGCTCTCTTGGGGAAAGAGGCTTATTCAAAATTTTGACATCATTGGCACTTGAATACAAAGCACGGGAAGATTTTTGTTTAGAATTCTCGGCCAAAGTGTTGAAAACACGGAGAAGCATGTTTGGAGGATGAATTGTCATATTACCCCCCGCCGTCGTGTCCACCATGTATTGAAATTGTGGGTCCAATGCCTCATAAAAAGTTTGAATTAAAAGTTCCTTGGGTAAACGATGATGCAGACAACTATCAAGAAGATCTTTGAACCGAAACCAAGTGGAGTGAAATGGCTCGTTTTTCATTTGCTTGAATGACATAATCTTAACCCTCACATCGGCCGTTTTTTCCATAGAGTAGTAATGGTCGAGGAAAACCTTCGCGAGTTCGTCCCACGTGTGAATCGAGTTAGGAGCAATACCCATAAACCACGATAATGCCTTATCTTGAAGAGCATACGAGAAATAACGGAGTCGAAGATGCTCCAAACTCATCATGTTCGGGCGGTGGAAACTCGAGACATGCCATAGAAATTGCTTGATGAATTGGAGCGGATCCTCCTTTGCAAACCCGTGAAAAATAGGAAGGCGGGCAAAATCGAGCGAACGGATATCAATAGCCATCACCTCGGGGGGAAGAGATATACAAGATGAAATAAAAGCCCCCACGAAGGCTTGGCTCACCTCCTTCATAATACGGACAGGCGGAGTAAGCGGAGCAATCGGATCAAAACCACTAAACAAAGCATACTCATCAGGCTCTTCCTCTAAAATCCCACGATCGTTACCATATCCGGAGCCACCACCATAACCATTCTGATTCACATTCGGAGTTGGATTGAAATCATGCACGGGTGGAGTACCATACGCACCGGGAATTGGGCTTGGTACTTTTGGAAATTGGTGAGGAGCATCATAGCCATCTGGAACGTAATTCGTGGCTCCATAATTGCCGAAGGAATCATTTGCTTCCGAGAGTACATTAGACCCGGCATGGTTTGCACCATGCCCTCCCATGCCGGGTTGACAAAATCCGTGAGAACCGGGAGCAACGTGGTTTGCACCATGCCCTCTGACCGCTCGTCGTTGAAGCTTCAAAAATAAGTTTATAAGATTCCTCGACTTTCCTCTACTAACCAGTAGCAGTGGAAAGCAAGGGTCGATCCCACGAGGAGTGTGGATTAATTTGTGATTTTCTTGTATTTTAATAAACTAAGAAAACGGGGGTAAGAAATATTAATTAATCTAAGAAAACTAAATAATTAAAGAAAACAATTAAAATCAAATAACGAAACAAATAATAAAATAACTTTCCAGTCCTAGTTCAGTTTCCACCCTCGTTCAATTCATCTAACCAATTGCAATATTATAATCCACTCATCATATGAAACTAAAAACCCTAAGTAACAACAAGCTCTGCTACTCGAATTTACCCTTACCGTTTACTCAATTAAAATAAGCTCTTTAATTGATTCTAAGTATTGAATAACCTAGAATAAGCTCTTTAGATTCAACCCAACAACAACATTAATATCTAGAAAAATAGGTTAATATAAGTAATAAACACATAAGCTCGGTTTATTCAACCTATGTTGTGTTACCCCTAATGATACGAGACCATTAGTTGCTTCAGAGAAATCGAAACTACGACAATTACACGGGAAGCAGTCCTCTTTCTAGCAATTGATATCCAAATCCCTAATCTAGGTGGCCAATCCAAATCGAGAATTCAGCAATCATGTCATGAATTAAGCAATCACGATATGTAAACAAGATAACACAAGCAATCTCATATGAAGAACGAAAGAAATATGCATAAATTAATTAGAATATATTCTCACGAGGGTTTCCACATCCCTAGGACTAGATAAAATAACTACTCTCTAATGGAGTTCATAGAATAATAAAGAAGAAAAATAAATAAGAAGAATAAATTCTAGATAAGAAAGGCATAAGAGAGCTTAGATCTTGAATCTTGAGTCTTCAATCTTCAAGCTCTTGATGGATGGTTGAATTGGGTGTTTTGGACTCCTTTTTGGTGTCTTAGAACCCTAGGATTAATGTCCAACACGTTTTTGATGTTTAAGGGAGGTATTTATAGGTTTAGAAAATCTTGGGCAATAAGAAACCCTTAAAAACGCGTTTTATGGGCAGTTGCGTCGACATCGCGTCGACTGACGCGTTTCGGATCGACGCGATAGAGAGTTCGTGGGCAAGTGCATCGGCCAGGACTTTCTATATTCTGGAGTCAGCCGATCTAGATTGTCGACGCGGGCGGACTGGGCGAGCGATGCAGGCAGAGCTCGGCTGGTCTGGCAGGCAGTGGTCGGCAGGATACTATAACGGTTCTTTGACTGGCAGTTATGTTAGTTACTTCCTTCTTTCTATAACGGTTTGTCCCAGCGATAACCCATCCAGATAGTCCAGAATCGTCATTTCTTTGCCAATTCACTCGTTTTGTCTCTCGTTTCCTCGTGCATCATCCTTCAATATTTAATTCACCAATTTAGCACCTAATTACTGTAAAATAAGAAAGAAATACACAATTGGTGCTCGACTACTCATAATAAATATGCGAGAAATAAATATACATAAGAATATTAAGCACATAAAAATATAGGATTTAAACCATTAAATAAAGCACAGTTTATCGCTTATCGCCCTCCCACGTTGCCCATACCAACCGAACCACCACCGTTCCCAACATTGTTTGCACCATGCCCTTTCATGTTGGAAACAAAGCCACCATTAAAAGAATTAGGAAAAGAAGAAATACCGTGGTGTTGGCCCGTGGCGTGCTTATGAGTGGTAAAACCACTCCCTTGAAATCCAAGCGTTTGCTCGGGAGGTGGCCCGGTCATGGCACTCAGAATGGGCTCCTCGTAAACTCCGGGCTCGGTCGAATTGGAACTTTGAGGATCGGCCCGAGGAGATTTCCCATTATGGTAGAGAAACGGGCCCGTATTTGGAAGATTGTCTTCCATATTAAAATCAAGAAGCAAAGGATGTCGAAGACGTCATAATCATTTGGGGTTAGGAGTATAAGGGACTAGTTCGTGTCCGAGCGAATGACGACCTTGCATACACTCAAAGAGATCATCAAATAAAAAGGAAAGCTAAAAACACAACGATACGACAATTAAATTGAAGGCCTTAACCAAGCCGTGTCGCAACGGCGCCATTTTAAAGTGTAGTTTTTCTTGGTTTTAGAAAATTAAAGGTTCGTGGCTTGGTATTATTGGAAATCAATTTAAATGAAGTACTCCATGTGTTTCAAGCTTGGAAAATAAAGCAAATAAACTAACTAAATAAAGGTAGGAATTGAAAGTGCAAGTTGGTAGGATGCCTCATCGTATGCCTCAATATGGAAATGCAAGCAAGTAAGGGAAATAAGCAAAAACAAGCAATGTTTCACCAAATAAAAGCAAGCATGCACAAGGTACAACTATGCATAAAATCCTAAATAATGAAAATTAACAAAAATTGAAAGCATCAATGTAAAGAGCAATAAAAGCTGACGTGAAAGATTAAAACTTTATGGAAAATAACAAGAAATGAAGAGTAGATCTAAGATTCAATTTAAAACTATGCATGAAAATAAAATTGCAAATAAAGCAAAAGAAAAACTCAAAACCAAGACGATCCAAGACCCGAGCTATGATCTAGATGTGTCACTCATCTAAATTGCATAGCCAAATCATAAAATCTAACATGAATTCAAGGTGCTAAGGTAAAAAGCATAAAACTGAAGAACATGCATGAAAATGAAGAACAAAGAAAGCTTACTATAACAAAAGATGATGATCCAATAGCTTGAATTACAATCAAAAGTGCTAATCCAAAGGAGTATTTGCATTCTTCTTAGGCTAACAAACCCAAGGAAATGCTTGAAGATTAAATCAAAAACCTAAGAGAGAGAAAGTAGATCTAGAAATTCAAGAGAAATTAAGCCCAATCCTCGTGCAAGAGTTGGGTGTTAAATGGATAATGCCTCAAGTCAAGTTGTGGGGTTCATATAGTTATTAGTAGGGGAAAACTCGTCAAAACATTCTGAATCCCGGACTCGTAGTCGATCGACTACGATTCAGTCGATCGACTACCAAGCCAATTAAGGGAGCTTTCTATTGCGCAGTTGATTTTCGAGGCTTGCAGTCGATTCTCTTGGGAGCAGTCGATCGACTAAGGTCAGTCGATCGACTGCCTTGCCTATTGGGGGAGTACTCTTGGGAGCAGTCGATCGACTGCTTACTGCCCGTGCAGTCGATCGGGCAGTCTGTAGGGTAGTCTATTAGGCTAGATTTTCCTTATTTCGGCATGGATTTTTGAGCTTCAAGGCCTCGACACGATCCTTAGCAACTTAGAGCCAATCCAATTCCTCGTGCCTCCTACAATATAAGAATTTTGAATTCAAAACCCACGAATCATCATCAAAAATGCACGTACAAAGCTTCAATCCTAAAAATGAGAAAATGACTGAAGACCCTAGTAGAAAACGACTCAAAACTACTAGAAACGAAGCTAAACCCTAATAAAAAAAGTACGAGAAAAACACAACAATTACATATAAAATAATGAGGCACGTGCCGTGGAATAAAAAGTACGAGGGTTTCCGGAAAACCAGGAAACCCTAGAATATCAAGAGTCATTACAAGACAAAAAGTTATTAAAAATCAAAGATTGTTCAGAATACAAGTTCATAAAAAAAAAATAGACCAGCCACGCAGGCAAACAAACAGGTCTGTCCAAAAAAAGGAGAGCGCAACCCTAGACCTACAGCCCGGCATCCAGCTCTACTGCAAGCTGCTCCACAACTTCCTCTGCCAGGGCACCCGGGGAAGCCCCACCCGGTAGCTCACCCAGACCTGCGAAGGTGGGGGAGGAAGTGGACGCAGGAAGATCCAGGGTAAAAGACTGGTCTGGCTGTAGCTGCTCTGGCTCAGGAGGGCTGAGCGTAGTGAGGACATACTCGGTGAATTCAGCCGCTCCAAGCTTGTGCAAGCGGTCTTGATCAGAAGCGTAGGCGAAGGAGGTCGGTTTAGGAGGTGCCTTCAGAGGCAGGTCCCTGTTGAAAGGAAGACCAGGATTATCCGAGGACCATTTGGCCTGCGCATCCAGACCGAAATAGTAGTAACCCATGGCCTCTGGGACCAGCAACTTGTAGAGCTCCTCTGAGCTCAGGAAGGCCTTCTGGGTAGTCTCCCGAGTGTGCTGGATCAATATCAAACCCTTTTCAGAGTTTAGAAATCCGGTCTCCCATCCTTCCCGAGCCTTGGCCAAAATGCCATCAGTCAAGCTCCTTGCCTTCGCCAGGGCCTCATCTCGCGCCTCACCGCGAGCCATCTCCACTATCTTAACTTTCGCCTTCTTCACCTCGACCAGCTCATCCCTGAGCTTTTTCAGCTCAATCCCCCGCTCCTTTGCCATAGCACGAGAACGCTGCTTCTTCTCGCGCAGCTCCCTGCTCTCCTTGATCACATTGGACTGCATCATAGAACTTGTGGCTCGAGTGGCCAGGACAGCTCTCTTGGCAGCAGCCTAATCATAAGAGAAGGGGTTAATACATGGACAAAGATATATAAGGAGAGGGATAAAAGAGAGAAAAGTCTACCCGGGCTTCATCTTGGCACCATGACTCAGGAGCTCATGGTCAGTCATCTTTTAAAGAACCCTCCGGTCCGTGGATGGACATTGACCGWGCACGAATTGGAGAGCCACCTCCCCTGGACACTTCAAGACGGAGGTATGGATGAAGAGGTTGGTGTTGAGGGTAGTGGGCGCTGTGGCTGAGGCTGTGCACCTGCCCTMGGCGACTCTGGGTCTCTTGGCCATAAAAGTGTCATCCTCTTCCGACTCAGAGCCTGGAGCCACTGCAGCTGCGGGGCGAGGGGGCATCCGGGAAGAGCTYGAGATCGGCGCCCYGGAAGGATTGGAGACCTGGACCATGGGAGAGYAAGGAGATCCCACTTCCTGAGCTCTCGGTTWTGGAGCAGCCTCCGCTTCTTGTTGGCGAGCAGCTATCATCTTTCGCATCATACTTTGCTAYAAAAAAGAAAGAAAATAGGATTAAAAATTCACGAAAGAAAAGTATGGAGGACAGACCGGGATAAAAGGYACTTTACCAATCTCGCYAGTCAGGGGACCTGTCTCCACTCGCTRATTGAAAAAGTCTAAAACAAAGGYAAGGAGAAGTTGAGTTACGTGAAGGGGATTCTCGTTAAYGGTAGAGATGATTTTTTACWGGCYAGGASACCTGTCCMCCACGGAGAGGTGAGGGTAAGAAGGCAGCTTCTCGATGGGKTTAGGGTCAAAACCCCAATCTCCATCACAGTATACGAAAAAGAATTTCTTCCTCCAGGCTTTGTTGGAGGAAGGGAGCCCATGTAAGAAGTGAACTCCAGGTCTGGTGCTTAGGTAGAAGCAGCCAGGATGGGAGCTCTTAGCTTGATAGAGCTGGTAAAAGGTGTGAGGTGTAGGGTCCAGACCAGCATACCGCATGGCCAGGTTATACCCTACGATAATCCTAAAGGAGTTGGGGTTAAACTAGGAAACCGGGATTTTATACATGGTGGGGATCTCCAACATCAAAGGGTTTACGGGAAGATGCAAACCCGCCTGGAATTGATCTGCATAAAAATTCAGGCGGCCCGCCGGCGCTTGACACACCAGAACGCCCACCGGAGGGCTATAAGGGTCAAATTGTTCAGGGAATTTATATTTATAGAGAATTCCCTCAATGGATTTATCGCTAAGAATGGAGGAGATCTTAMGATGATCTGGAAGGGGTGGAGGATATTCAAGCAAGGACAATGAAGAAGGGGTGGCCGCTGCCTCCGTCAAAGGGGGGGACAGCGAGGATGAGGAGGCTAACGRCGCTGGAGAAGAAGGACTAACAGGAAGAGCATCGGAGGGAGAAGATGACGATGACATTATCGGAAAAGTAAAATAAAAGACCGAGAAAGTACCTYGTATATGAGTGTGGTCGGAAAATTTGAAAGCCTAAATTCGCTGGATGGCTAGAGAGAAAAACGAAGCTCGAGAGTATTTTGCAAAAGTAACAATACGAGAAGTGAAAAAGGAGAGAGACTATAGCGGGAATAAAAGACAAGGGGATAATTTCAAAAGATGGAAATCGAGAAAAAGCGGGATTTGATGGGATCCCCGCATTTAATGCTTGGCAGATGAACAGTGCCCTAGGTGATGAGCTAGAACGCCAACCGTTGTGGAGTAGGCCACACGTCGCTGACCCATCAGTGGTACAGTACTTGGAAAGACGTGTAGGTATGGTAACCGTCCCAGGATATGGATCGACACCAATAATGCCAATGATTAACCCTGATCAAAAGGCGGATTTTTCGAGATCTGAATAGATACGGAAATTTGGAAGGATGTGTGGGTCCCTGGTTGTGCCCAGGAAGAGTCCTGACAGATCTACCCCAACTATTTCAGAGGGAGGAGTTGATGTGGCCTGAATAGCCAGACGTGGATTGGGGTACACCTGAGCCGAGATCACTAATTAAGGAGAAGACCAGGAGGCTAGACCAGCCCTGTCCATGAGAAGACCTAACTCGGTCCTCCCAGAAAAGGCTAGAGATATAGCGAGAGTGGAATCACCGCAGCRCGGGAATTMTCCTTGTCTGGATAATCATAAAAWGGCAGGCTCATGGCAGATCAGYTGTTCTGGTCTCCCAGAAGGGGACAAGTGGGACCACTTGTCCCAAATTGGTTGCATAACGGCCCTTGATTCGCGGCCTTTGTTTACGAGATTTCGAATGGGGTCCCCACTGGGAAAACTATAAATACCTCAGCCTRAAGGCTGAGGGAGGTATYTCATTCTTGTGCATTCKTTTCRTTYCGRACTAAAATCCTCCATACGCTTATCTAACTTAAGTATCGGAYAGGTTTCCACCGGAAAACCTCCGGTGGTCCTTTTCTYACGTYTTTTTGGGCGCAGYTCAGGTTTACATAGGGCAAAGGTTTYATSTCAAGCGTAGTCAAYTTTTKTGGGTGAAACATCCCTCATATGAGATGGTAGGCATTACAAACATATTTAAAATTTTAATAATTATTAAACTAAGTAGCAGTAGTACTGCTTGCGTAAAAAATAAGTTCAACAAAAAAAAAAAACTCATAACCAACATTCTCGAGATATGTATGGTCCTATATTGGCTCTAGCTCAGTTCAGTATGAWATTCTGATGCCACGGCTTTAAATTCTTGTCTGCATCAAGGAGTTGCCTATGCACTACCAAAACTAGAGCATGTGAATGATGCTATAAGATTTTTTAACACAATACCCAACCTGACTRTCATCTTTAAAACCATATGAGCGTAAAAACCAAAGTGTTTGGAAACTCTATGCTCTTTTTATTAACATCAGAATTATCCARAGCATCGGCTTCCTTAGCTTTCTTCACCCCCTCCCTATTGCAATAAACCCATTTCTAGGTCACAAAACCATCCCGTACCCTCTTGTCATAGTTGAGATGAACATCAAAACTACATTCTTTTGCATACTGTTGTAGAACTTGATAGCATCSTTTAACTCTGTCTAGCCGATAAATGGTTTCAACTTACTATTACATTCAGTCGTGTGGTGTTCAAACAATCCTGTTGAAATAGATAAAGTACAACCACGAGTAGCACTACATCAACTACAACAAAATAAAAAATTTGTTAGAAAAGCAAACCACATCTCGTCGCCAGAAAAAGTAAAGTAAATGGGTAATACAAGGAATAACAATATTCATTATACACCTAAATACTCATAAACCCGTCAACTAAATATAGAGAATAACAATATTAATTGTACATCAAAACCATACAAATTATAAAGAAAAACAAACTGCTTAGTTTTTCATGCTTTGAAGCTATTTATGGCATAATACGATAGATCAAACTGCTACTCTAAAATCAAACCGAAAAGAAAAAGAAAAATTAAAAGGCGTTGAAAATATATAAATCAAATTGCTACTATGAAACCAAATAGAAAAGGGAAAGAAAAATMGAAAGGAGTCTAAAATAAATAGATCAAGCTGCCACTCTAAAACAAAAATGAACAGGAAAAGAAAATTTAAAAGGCATCTAAAATATATTAATCAATTTGCTTTTTTGTGTCATCTAAAATGTATTCTCATCCATTAAAAATAAAAATATAAACAATCAACAAATAAAAATAAATAAATAATTGACTTACCTGGAGTGTCCATGTTATGGCTGAACACGACGATGGAAAAGGGTTCTCGTTCTCATGCCAATAGCAGAAGTAGATTAGGGAAAATGAACTTTTTCGTCCWGTAAGTTGGTCTACATTGCAGTTTAGTCCTTTTTTTTTCTAGTTTTCAATTTCGTCCATTTTCTTTTAAAATATCTGCAATTTAGTCCGATTATCGTCGGAYAAATTGAATTGCACCGGAGTTTGCTGATTAGGCGCCGACTTSTGCTGAGTTMTCTTTTATATTGGGGYAAATTCYGCCACGTGGAAATGAATTAAAAGAAAATTATTTTCAGCCCCACCCAAACCTAGATCATTAGCCCTATATTCCTTCACCCCACCAGCTCAGCCCCACTTRGCCGGCTCCGCACAGCGACGCCTCCCCAGATCCAAATCCCACCACCCGAGTCAACGGCGTCGCTTCGAGTTCTAAGAATCCAACACCACAATCTCCCCCGCCGCCGCCTCAAGAGGTGGTCGCCATCACCGGAACTAAAAACTCTGCCAGATATAAAGAATGCCTCAAGAACCACACGGCGAGCATGGGAGCCCACGTCGTGGACGGATGTGGGGAATTCATCCCCAGCGGAGAGGACGGCACACTGGAAGCGCTAAGGTGCGCCGCCTGCGACTGCCACCACAACTTCCACTAGAAAGAAGGTGACGGAGAGCCGACGCTGATGCAGCAACCCAATTTCTACTCTGGCATCAACAAATGCCTCCGCGACAGCGCACTCTCACTCCACGGCCACACTCCTCCAGCCCCTCGACGTCGGCGCACCTCATGGTGGAATTGAATTGTCGCCTCGCCTACCACCACTGCGGGAATTCACCAATTCGTGCTGTCGCCGCCACTACAACAAATGACACCTACTGGAAGGACAAAATTGGAAGGACAAATTTGTCATTCCTATAGGGTAAAGATATAGGAACGACATGTAAAAGTCATTCCTGTAGGTCCATTTACCTATTYGAACGACATTTGTCGTTCRTATAAATAAACTTGTCGTTCCAACGGAATGTCAATCTATTTGAACGACATTTYTCGTTCCTATAAATATAATTTTCGTTCCACAGAGCACCAATTTAATGGTGTATCAGTTGGAACGACAAATCCTTCCAATTAAGCAAAAGTCCTTCCAAAATATCACTAACCTCATTTAATACCCTCCACCTAATTTTCACCTTCTCCCCACTTTTTCAATAGTAATTTCATTGTTTATCCTTCACCTTATCCTTCACTTCAGTTCTTATCCTTCACTTCAGTTTTCTAATGCACATCATATGCACACTCAAATAGAAAAGGAAATTGTAATTTTATGTATTAAAGTTTTCTAATATTTTTGGGTTTTTTTGTGTTTTGT